>VMDO01002658.1:0-162067 GCA_007922755.1 Pedetes capensis
AGGGGAAAATTGAGGGGATTGGAGCTTCTGGTTACAGACCTACTGAATTATTTACTTTAAAAATCTTGAGTGCTCTCTAGCTTCATTTCCCAGAAGTGCAGGAATCATAACTACATGATACAAAGCTTCGACACTAATTTTTTACCCTAAATAAGTATGTATGACTTATTCTTCCATTTTTATTTTGATAAAATACATATATAATTTATTAACCATTTCTGAGTGTACAGTTCAGTGGCATTGAACACTTTCATGACACTATGCAACCATCACCACCATCCACCTCCATAACTCTCCATCTTATACGATAAAACTCTATCCATTTAGCAATAACTCCCCATCCTCGCTTCCTGTAGCTCCTGACAACTCCCATTCTACTTTCTGTCCTCATGGTTTTGACTACTTTAACTACCTCATATAAATGAGATCATATGGTATTTGGCTTTCTAATGATTGGCTTATTTCACTTAGCATATATGTACAAGGTTCACTCATGATATAGCATGTATTGGAATAACTGAATAATATTGTATATATATCCCACAGTTTGCTTATCCATTCACCCCTCAATAGACCTCAGGTTGCTTCCACATTTTAGCTATTATGAATAATGCTGCTATGAATATGGTCTCTCTCTCTCTCTCTCTCTCTCTCTCTCTCTCTCTCTCACACACACACACACACACAATTCCTCCTCCTATCTCTCAGCCTGTCCCTCTCTCCTTCCCTTCCTTCCTGCTTCCCTTCTCTCCCTCTCTCTCTATCCCTCTTTCTTTCTTAATTCTTTGGGATGTATATCCAGAAGCAGAATTACTGAATCATATACAACTCTGGCATCCAATCCTATCTGATCTCAGAAGCTAAGCAGGGTCTGGCCTTGTTAGTCCTTCATTGGGAGACCACCTGGGAATACTGGGTTGTGCAGGCTAGGGAAAAGGACCAGGAAGCCCACTCCCAAAACAATCAGCCATCAAAAACTACAAATAGCAGAGAAGCACTGACATAGTGCGGGCATGGCACAGTGTCGGGGAGTGTTTTGTTCTGCTGTACATAGGGTTGTTATGAGTTGGACCTGACTCCATGGCACCCAACAACAACAACATGGTAATTCTGTTTTATTTTTAATTTTTTAAGAAACTGCCAAACTTTTTTCCACAGTATCTTCACTATTTTACATTCCTACCAATAGGGTCCAAGGGTTCCAACTTCCCCATATCCTCACCAACATTTATTTCCTGGGTGGTTGTTGTGATTGTGTTGTGGTGTGGTGTTTCATTTCAGTAAAGTAGCCATTCCTAGTTGTTATGCATGGACATTTACCCTTGCACTCTTCTTGGCAGGTGGTGACCTACCTGGCAGGCTGTGGCCTACAGAGTTGCCCCATGCTTCTGGCCAAAGGGTACCCTGACGTTGGCTGGAACCCCATTGAAGGGGAGCGCTATCTGTCCTTCCTGAGGTTTGCTGTCTTCGTCAACAGTGAGTCCAGTGTTTTCCATGCCTTTCAGTCCCCAGTGGCATAATCATGGGTACATACAAGGAAAATGGAATCCTCTCACTGCTTCCTGTCAATAAATCTGATAAATTCTGTAGGTGCTTCTGGATGACAGGAGAAATCTCAGGGAGAATCAGGCTAGACATGGATCAAGAGTAGAATCCAGTGACACAGCACGGAGCTCTAGTCCCAGATCCAGCAAGAAATTCACTATATGGGCTTGGACTTGTCATCTCTCTGTATTTCTTGTCCCATCAGTAAATAAGAGAGCTTAGTAATATGTCATCCCATCTGTTTCACAGAGCTAAATGCTCTTGTGCTTCTGGATTTTTAGAATATTATATGAAGGAGTGAACAGATAGATGATGGAAGAGTAAATCAAAAAATCAAGAATAACTGAATAGCTATAAAAAGCAATTAAACTCTCAGGAGAGAAAAAATTGCTACAGCAACCCTAAATTATAATGCTCTCAATACAAGTGTCCTTCCATTTGTAGTAAATTCCAACTCTACCAAAATTCTCTAGTAATATCAGAATAATTTGCTAAATATTCAGTAAGATAAGTGGACTGCTTTCTTGAAAAAGTACCATTTCCCACTATTTTCAGGTTACAGTTTAAATAAAACATGAACAAAAATTCAATTTATTATTATATCTGTAGGAGTAAGTTGAACATTTTTTGCACATTCCTAGGACTGTCAGGAATACCACAGTGATATTCATACTATCCAGATGCTCACTCTGAGGAAATACAGTGTCATCAATAGGATCATTTATTTAGCAGATGCTATTCTAACAATTTTCATGATCTGAGATGCCTTTGCCTCAGAATGTGAAGTCATAATAGTTGAACTCTCAATGACCAATCTAGAATGGCCATATGGATGTCCAGCACCCTCCCACACATTTGAGGATGGCACCTATATAAAAATCAACTAAGAAAGGAAGGAATCAATCCTCCTAAGACTAGTTTCAAGCCAGCCCTATAACCATTATGACACTTTCAATAAAGTATTATTAAGACAATTATATAACCTTGTCAAGGTCAATTTGTAAACTGTAATTGTTAAGTACCATTGAGTCAGATCTAACTATATACACCTTGTGTACAACAGAATGAAACACTACCAAACTCCATGCCACGCACATAATCCTTTTTATTCTGAAGTCCATTCTTGCAGCCACTGTGTAAGTCTATCTAATTGAAGATTTTTCTATTTTTGTTGACCTGCCACTTTCCCAAACATGATGTCCTTCTCCAAGGATTGGTCCTGCCTGACAACATGTTCAAAATACATAAGACACACTAGCCGTGCTTGCCTCCAAAGAGCACTCTGGTTGCACTTCTAGGACAGATCTGTTGGTTCTTTTGGCAGTCCATGGTATATTCAATATTTGTCTCCAGCACCATAATTCAAGTTAAACCTTTATATATCTTAATGGCTCACCCCTCACAATTAGGGCTACGAGACACTTCATTATTATGTATCATAGGAGAGTTATCATATTTACATGATCACACTTTAGTAATCATAGTTTTAATTAGCTGAGTAGTTCTTTATATTTTACACTGATATTAACTACTAAATTAGCCCACATAAGCACTATAGATGCCCAAGAGATAGAAATTATCTGAACAACCCTACCAGCTATTACCCTAATCCTAACTGCCTTACCATCACTTCATGTTCTTTATGTAATAGACAAATTCAATAACCCATCCCTAACTGTGAAAGCCTTAGATTACCAATGATACTGAAGCTACAAGTACACAGACTATGAAAAACTGAATTTCAGCTCCTATATAACCCCAACATTAGATCTTAAGCCAGGAGAATTGCAATTACTTGAAGTAGATATCCAAGTAACACTTCAAATAGAAGTACCAATTCATATATCAATTTTATCTGAAGACATCGTTGATTCATGAGCTGCACCATAACTAGGATTAAAAACTAATGCTATCCCAGGACATGTAAACCAAACAAATTTTACATCTGTGCAACTAAGCTTATTTTATATTCAGTGCTCTGAAATTTGTGGGTCAAACCATAGTTTAATGCCTATCATCTCAGAACTTGTACCATACTACCACTTCCAGACCTCATATCTTTATTATAATGTTATTATGAAACTAACTTAGCATTCACCTTTTAATGTCAACCAATATTTTATTATAATTCTAATTCATTTGTTCTTGATTACAGTTATGATTCTTTTCCCTTCTCTCAGTTTGGGGATCCAGGCTAATGAATCCAATTGGCCTGGTTAATGATCTTAAAGAAGGATTGCATCAAATACAAAATCATGCCATTTGTCCTAAGTATTATAATTTATATCAAAATATATTGATATGATGTACTCATTCCATTTCCATGTGCTTTTCTTGTTGTCTCCATCTACTCCCATTCCATCTTCTTACCCTCCTACACCACACAATACTGATTTCTTAATATTTAAATAATTTAAATTCTCCTGGGGTTTCTCCTATCCTAACTGGATTACAGACCTTGAGATGTCTGTGTTTTCTCCCTCTGGTACCCACCCAGCCAGGCTTCTAATCAGTCTTTTTCTGCTTCTCTCTCTGTATTCTTCACGATGTTATTATATCTATCATACCTTTGATAAACTCCATTTTCTTCTCACCAGGCTAGTTTTAGAGTATCCTCTAGTTGTCTACTCCACTTCCTATCCAAATAATAATATCTCAGAATTAATACATAATTATTGTAGCAGTAAGGAGAGGGAGTGTGTATGTGTGCACAGTGTGTGTAGGGGATATTGAGCATTCACATAACTCACCAAATTATGTAAATAAACTGCTTGACAGACAAACCAGATGAAAACAGGAACTATTTTTTCATCTTAGCCATCTTGACAGTCAAAATAAAGAGCTTTATGACTCATTAGTAGCATAACTGTCAACATGGATTTGAAGGTAAAGGGATTAGTTGGCTATGTTCCTCTCCAGATTGCCTAAATTCTTACTCCTGCCTAAATACTTACTCCTGCTGGTTAGGTACAAATAGATTGATCTAAATTCTAGACCAAAAGGTTTTATGTGCCCCCTTCACTTTCAGGTTGTTTTGTGTCTTTTTAGCATGTCCTCTGTAGTACAACTTCATAATGGAACAAGCTCTAGCACGTCGGGCCATTGGTGGACAGATGTGCACATTTTAATTTAATGTTTATTGTATCGCTAAAATATAGAGGCTGTATTTGGTTTTGGCAAAGGATGTTGCCTTCTGTTTTCAAACAGTCTATTGTCTTTTGAGCCCCATGTGCCTGTCAGCTTGTTGTGCTATGGGGGTTTGTGTGGTGTCATGAAGCTGAAAGCTGTGCCACCAGCATTTCAGATACCAGCAGGGCCACTCATGGTGGACAGGTTTCACCTGTGCTTCCAGACTAAAACAGACGAGGGAGAAGGACCCAGCAGCCCTCTCCTAAAACAATTTGCCATTGAAAACCCTTTGAATAACAGAGATGTATTGTCAGATACAGTGCCAGAAAAGACCCCAGGCTGGAAGGAATTCAAATGATTACTGGGGAAGGGTTGCCTCCTCAAAGTAGAGTCGACCCTAATGATGGGAATGGGGTAAAGCCCCTAGGACCTCCACTAACTGATATGGCATGACTCAAAATAAGAAGAAACACAATGGCTGCAACAACAGGCTCAAACATAAAAAAAGATTGTGTACATGGTACAGTGTTGAGTAGTGTTTCACACTGTTGTGCATAGGTTCACTATGAATTGAACTAAAAAAACAAACATAATCTTTTTAAGGGCAGTATGCATGCACAGAGATCACTATTTTTAAAAAAGTAAGTGAAGCAAGGAAAGGAGAGATCACTGAAGAACCTCAAGAGGGAAAACTCATATCCTGTTGAGATCACAAAAGGCTTCATGGAGGAGGCAGTTAATGAGATGAAATTGAAGAGCCAAGTTTCCGTAGATGGAAATGCAAGAGAGGTGATCCAGTCAGGGAACAGCATGTCCAGTGGCCTGAAGGCTAAAGCTTGCTGTTCTCAGGAACAGTGATCCAGAGATATCTGTAGATATGTGAATGGCAGTGGTTAAGTACATGATTTAAAAGGTAGGTAGATGTCATTGGGGACAATGTAAGTGCCAAGCTGAAAAGTTTAATATTGGTCTGTTATGGAGAGAACTAGAAAACCTTTTTAACAGGAAAGAGACTGATGGGTACAACTGACAGGTTCTGTGCTCAGGTGGAAATGAATTATAATAATGAAGACAGGAAGGGACTGGATGAGATACATTGGAAAAAAATTACAGAGACAGAATTTCCAATACTGAATGGTGGTGGTGGTGGTGGAGGTGGTGGTGATGACAATGAAAATCAAACCTGGGTAGTTGAGAGAAAAGAAATAGCTCACATTCTATCTTAGAAATTTGAAGGGAGAGGGAAAGATAATAAAGAATGAAAGGAGAAAATGGTTTGGGATGGAACATAGTAAGCTTAACTTGGGTCAGATCATATTGATTTTACAGTGTGCAATATCCAAACAAGGATGCTAATTTAGTTGTTAGGATAGAGATTGATCACTCATCAGACAGAAACTGAATAGATTTGCAGTCCATTTTTAGCTGAAATGGTTGCGATTAGATTGTCCCAGAGGACATGAAAAAAGACAGATATACAGAGAATAAAAAACAAAGAATAGTTTTGAATACCTACAGGAGGAAGAGTCAATCAATCACAGAGTGATATGGAAGATTTGGGGCTCAAGAATGGAATATGTTGTGTTCAAATTTGGCTTTATCACTCACTAGCTACATGAGTGTAGGTAAGTTAGTAAAACTTTCCTAGCCTCAGCTCTTTTTTATATATAAAACATATATATAAAACATCAATAATAATAGTATGTACCTCAGAGTGGCTATGAGACTTAAATGAAATAACCCATGGAAAACTTAAACTAGCACAGTGCTAGAAAAATAATAATCCTTCAACCATGTTAGTTACCATTGTTGAGCATGACTCTTACAAGTGCTAGAGAATTTGGTTGGAATGGAGAGAATCTAATAGTTTCTTTGGTATCTCAAAGCCCTATACAAGTATGTATGTACTTGTATGTATGTACTTATCTTTGATATCTCAAAGCCCTATGCAAGTATGTATGTATATATACATACATGTATATATACATATATACATATATATATATATATATACATATACATATATACATATATATATATATTTGGTAATAGGGATTGAACCCAGGGCTCAGCACTTGCATGCTTTGCAAGTGCTGTATCACTGAGCTGCACCCCTAGCCCATTCTTTTTAGTTTTTGAAACAAGGTCTCACTAAATTATGCAGACTGCCTCTAGTCTCAAACTGTGATCCCCATGCCCCCACCACGTGAGTCATGGCATTACAGCGGTACGCCACTGTGCCTGAACAAGTCCTTGTATCTTAAAGGTAACTGAAAAAGCACATTTTGGCTACTTTTGTGACCTCTGTTCACCAGTGAAAGATTAAAGTGATACAGGGTATTGTGGTAGATGCTGGGAGTGAATGATGGTAGATGATGGTGGTAGTGGATGAGGTATTCAGAGTGGGTGGTGGTGGATGATGATGCTCATAGTGGATGATGGTGAGTAATAATAGTGCTCATGGTGGGTGATGGTAAGTGGTAATGGATGATTGTTGGTGGTCTTGGATGTTGGAGGTTGTGGTGGATGATGATTGATGGTGGTAGATAAAGGTGGATGTGGTGGATGATGATGGTGGATAATGGGGATTTTATAGTGAATGATGGTAGATGATGGTGAGTGGTGGTAGATGCTGATAGTAGATAATGGAAGTGTTCATGGTGGATTATGGTGAATGATAATAGCAGTTCTTTTAATGATAGTGATGGTGGAATATGATGGTTTGTTTGTGATCACGGTTGGAGTGATCAAGATGGATGATGGTTAGCTGTGGTATACATGGTAATAAAGGGTTGTAGATGGTGATTGGTGATCAGGTGGTGATAGTAAGGAGTGAGGATGATAATGGCTATTACTTATTGAATATTAACCACATGCCAGGCACTTTACAAAGCATTTTTACAGTATTAACTTTCTCAAATTATAAAAAAAAAAAAATCAAATTATGTGATATCTCAGTCTGTTCAGGCTACTGTAACATACCATTTACTGGTTAGATTATAAACAACAGAAATTTATTCCTCATAGTCTTTAGAAACTAGGAGGCCCAGAATGAAAGAACTGACAGATATTTAGTGTCTTGTGTGGTTTCCTCCTTCATAGATGGCATGGTAGAAGGAGCAAGCTCTCTAGGACCTTTTTTATAAGGACACTGACCTCTTTCATGAGGGCTCTAGATTCATGACCTAAGTACCTCTCAAAGGGCACACCTCTAACCAATATCACTTTGAGGGTTAATATTTCAACATAAGAATTTGGAGGTGACACATACATTCAGACCACAGGAGGTAGGTATGGTTATCATCATTGTGTTATAGATGAAGACCCTGAAGCTTAAAAATATTAAATACCTTGCCAGAGTCACAGAGATAGGAGGGAATGAAGCTAGGATTTGATCTGGAGAAATTTGACTCCAGAGGCCTTCCTAGTACCATCTCCCTGATGAACAAGGACAAAGAGCATTTTCTCCTTTAAGCTTGTCAAATTTGTGACATTATTTAATTACTTTTAGGTGCTAATTTAAAAAAAAAATTTTTTTAAAGCCAAATAAGAACTTTTGCCATATCAAAATAGTAGAACTGAAAAGTTCTAACATTGTTTTACTAGTATCTCTTAATGTTTTTGTTTAATCTTCTTAAATAAGAATTAAATTTAAAAGAATTTAAGCATATCATTTTCTTCACTTTATTTTTATTAGCTTGCTAAGAAGCCTTGGGTTGTGTTTAATTCTGGGAGTAAGGATGTCAAGGATCTCCTAATTCATCCAACAATGGCAAACTCAGTGACCAGGCTCCACACACATTTCTAGGTGCCTGTGGTTAGTCATTTCCTAATATGGAGTCTGAGAAGGAAAAGATTTCCTATTCCAGTCCACAAGAAGGGAAAAGTTATTTGGTGCTTTCTTGGAATCCTTGGAGGGTTTCAGTGACATCTTCACCAGGCTATGAACTTACCTGTGAGGAACACAGTGTCTCCTGTCTCTGCTGAATCAGCTTTCCTGGGTACATTTACCATCAGTGACCATACAGGGGCATCTGTCCTGTGACATGTGAAGAGTATTGAGGGGCTGTGAGAGGTAAAAGACATGCTATAGACATGCTGCCCTGAGACCACGTGCAAGTAAAAGCAGGAGACAGAGCAAGCCCAGTAGAATTATCAAGAAAGTCCCTGGAATAATTACTAAAAACTCTGTAATCAACCATGTCTACCTATGTAAGTGGCACATGTGACTTTTGGCATGCCAAGAAAAATGGTGTTTATTGGAATCTGGCTAAGTTGGTGTAGCAATTCTAGTAAAGAAGTGTTAAGTAACATCTGAAAGGTAGAAATGGACATAGTTTTTAATAGAGTAGTATATGGAGATCATACTGATGGACCCTTGATCTGGGAGGCATACTGGTATTAAGGTCAAGAGTACACAGTAGCTTCTTAATTTTGAAGGTCATATAAAATGTAGATGCTTAGGTATCATCTGGCTCATTTCTGCCATGAGTCAGAAAGATATATTAACCATTATTGTGGTTGATACTAGAGAGTTGGTACATTTAGAACTAAAATTTTAGTAAGACATTGGTTCTCAAATTTACAATGTAGTTGGAAAGATTCAGCAAACTCTTGAAAAATTAATAGTAAAGGATTTTAAAGCATTTCAGACAAATACAAACAAACATCACAATCTTGTACACAGTAGATACTTCGAGGTATGGTGGTAAGAGAAGGTAGAATGAGGTACATTTCCTGTTGGGGGCAGATGCACAGTTCCTGCCTGGGGAAACACAGTAGAGCAACAGCTCTTGTTTAGACAGGACAAGCCAATTCCTCCAGTTTCTAGTCAGGCTGGGGTTCCCCAGATCTTTGGCTGAGGATTTGGGAATTCTGAGAGGGCAACAGTGGGGTAGAGGAGATGGAACCTGCACACCTCACGACATGAGAGGCTGCCCTGAGACAATCACTGTCCTGGGTTGAGGCTGATCCAGTCTCTGACTGGCACTGACTTCCACCCTGCTCTGTGCTGTAGTGGCCCATGCTCAGAGGCCACAGTACTCAGCTCCTCTGACTTCTGCCACTGGGGATGGCTCAGGATGAAATTTTTTGGTAGGCTGTGGGCAATAACAACAAAAGTCACTTGTCACATGATTTCTTTTATATGTAATATCTAGAATAGGGAAATCTATGCAAATAGCAAACAGGTTAGTTGTTGCCTGTGGTTTAACAGAGGGAGGGATGGATAAGGAGTAACTGCTTAATGGGTGTGGGGTTTTAATTTGGAGTAATGGGGAACTAGAAAAAGGTAGTGTTTGCACAGTATTATGAATGTAGTAAATGCTACTGAATCATTCACTTTGAAATAGTTAATGTTATGTCATGAATGTCACTCTCAATTTTAAAAAAGACAACTGTAACTATTGGGTGAGTTATCTCACCGTTGACGGCTTATCCCTATGAAAGTGTACCAATAAGATAATGATTTTGTTATTCTCTGAAAATTTAATCCATCAAACACAGTAAACCATGCAAGCATTTATACTGGAGGAAGACCATTTTCTATTAAACAGTATGGATTAAATTGGGAAAGAAGACAATTTTTAGGAATAAAAAAATGAATGAAAGCAAAAAGTAGGAAATATAGAAGCATAGACTGAAATAGAAAAGAAACACTGAGGATTAAAAACAAAATCATTATAAAGAGTCTGATTCAAGCTGGGCATGGTGGCACACACCTGTAATCCCAGCGGCTTGGGAGGCAGAGCCAGGAGGATCGCAAGTTCGAGACCAGAGAAAGTCTGCATAACTTAGCGAGACCCTGTCTCAGAAAGTAAAGGAAAAAAAGGGGGGCTGGGGGTGCAGCTCAGTGGTCCAGCACTTGCAAAGTATGCAAGCATGAAGCCCTGGGATCAACCCCCAGTACCACAAAAAAAAAAAAAAGAATGTGATTCAAGAGAAAAAGATCAAAATTGTCAGTAGTGATGGAGTATCTGCACATTCATCAATTAGAAGGAAAGAAAAGACCAATGAAAGAAAAGGGCTATGTGCAAAGAGAGAAAGATTCTCAGTGTGCCTATAAATTTATAAGGCTAGAAAAGCCACAATCTTCTCCAAAAATCAAACAAAAAGTCCCTCAATTCTTTATTATACTGGAATTTACACACTAAACTAAGAGCTATCCAATAACTCATCCTGGGAACAAAAGACCTTAGATGCCAATTTTTTGAAGCTCCATTTGGATTTGTCTTCAAAATTAGTTTTCAAAAATGATTAATTTCATTATTTCACATCTGTATCACATTTTTAACCCAAAATATTAATTCAGCTCTTTCTAAAAGAATGTCACTTCTAGGTTTGTCTGTCATTGATATAATAAATGAGAATTAGTCATTCCTAAAACTGTATTTACATATTCCTTCACCTTTTTTGTTTTTACAGCTTTGTATGAATAATATGCAGGATAAAGCAATCTAAACATCAGCCTAAAAGTAAAAAAGTATGAGAAGATGAATTAAACACAATGCTTTTAACAGCTCAAAAGAATTTAATGTAACAGAAAATACTTAGGAAACCCATAGCTGTAAATTTATGTGTATATAAGTTTATATTTAAACTGAAGCCACTCTGAAAAAGCAAAGTAACAATACACTTTTAAACCAAAAGATTATTTCAATATTTTAGTTAGCAGTTTCATGGAAATGAAACATGTATGTAGTGCACCTAAAACATACACTTAACACACACACCACTTGGATTAATGAAAACTTGGTCCTTCACACCACTAGTTTGAGAAGTACTATCTTCTAATTATAATGACAGAGCTGTGAAACAATACTTGATATATAAATTTAATATGCACTAAAGTAGTGCTAATTGTTTATAAAGTGATTTTAAATCACTAGTAGGACTTACTATCATTTGTTAGCATTACTAAATTCTAGATCCAAGAGATATATGCAAACATACAAGGATAGGCACAGAAATGTCAGATCAGAGTATACACAGATCACAAATGGCATTTTCATGTAACACATGGAATTTTTGCCCTCAGATATTATTCAACAACATTGTTCGTAATGTCTGCATGCCACTTCATGATTCACACCGTCCTGTATTTATGGGCTTCTGGTTAATATCTGGGGATTCACTATTGCACATAACATTGTGGAAAACATTTTTCTGAACATTGATATTCACTTTCTAGTTGTGATGTTGCTTCAAAGAGTATAGACTTTTTTACATACACCAAAATACCTCCAGAGAGATTGTTCCACTTTACATGTCTATATGTTGCAAACTATAGGTTTTGTTTTTTAAAAATCACCAACTAAATAGAAAATAACAAACTTACAGATGTTTTAATGTACATTTCTAAATGCCAGTCTGAATCTTTTCAAGTGTTTATTAGTGTTTTATAGCAGTCTTCTTTGGTTTATGCCTATTATTTTAGAGTAAGTTTTACATTAATGTTGGAAAGATAGTACAGGTAATTTTTATATAGCCCATACCCAGTTCCTCAATTATTAACATCTTACATTGATATTGTACATTTGCTATATTGATATGTTATTTGTGAACTATATTCCACAATTTATTCAGAGGTTTTTACCTCATATTCTTTTTCTGATCCAGGATCCCATCCAATCTATCACATTACATTCAGATGTCTCCTTAGCTCTCTTGGGATGATAAATTTCACAGACTTTCCTTGTTTATGATCACCTTCACAGTTTTGAGGAGGACTGATCAAGTATGTTGTAGGAGATTTGTCTATTCAATTTTGATGTTCTTCTCATGATTAGAGACATGGGTTTGAGGGAGGGAGACCGGGGGAAAAAAGAGGTACATTTGAGATACAGCTAGTAACGATTGGATACTTAACATCTGTGTTACACCTCCTTTCTGATTTTTTGTTTTGTATGTGTCAGGGGGATGGGTACTTGGGGATTGAACCTAGGCCTCATGCATGCTTTACAAGCACTCTACCACTGAGCTTCACCCTCAGCCCAGTATTTGCTTTTTATTTTGAGTCAGGGTTACACTAAATTATGCAGGCTGATTCAAGTTTTGAACTTGCAATTCTCCTAGCTCTGCCTCCTGAGTCACTGGGATTACAGGCATGTGCTAGGGTACCTGGCTCCTTCTTCTTGATTGTAAGGTACATGTAAACCTCTCCAATCCCACCTTACTCATTCTTCTACTTGACCTGTGGAAATCTCTGCCCCTGAGAAGGGGAAGAAAATCAGGTAGAGGGGACAAGTATAGAACTTATAAAGACAAAGGCAAAGAAATGTGACTGTCTTTGTGAAAACTCAAAGTGAAACAGCACCAAAGCCCAGAAATAAGTTGATAGTCAATATATATAATACAAAATAAATCCCACAAATCAAGAGCTGATGGCAGACCAATGCCTAGAGCACCAAAATCAGACAATCTGGTTGGGATGACAAGATGTCTCTGCTGCTTTCACATAAAGCACATTGCTCAGCAATTGTCCTCCAAAGACCCCATGGGGTTCAGTGTGGGTGGTAACCAAGAGTCTTGGCAGTGGACCCAAATGTCCAGAATCCATATCTATATGGGCTTCCTCAATCATTTCACTGACTAGACTACTGAATGAAGTCTGATACCTAAATAAAACTTTGGGTGCAAGCTATAGTATTTTTTGAAAAACAGATTTTAAAAACATGTATCATCAACATTAGTCACACAAAAAGGCAGTAAGATGAGCCTGGTGCCCATCATAAATTACATTTAATCAACTTAGAATGACTCTTTGTAACAGATGTGCTCTGTTCTCTCAGAACCTGACTCCAGGTTTCCATCTCATTTACTTCACATTATATATTTTTTAAAAAAGACATATGGACCCAAAGTTTAGATACATGGGCAAAATTTTAGCATGATTCTGTGCTTTAATATTGGTCCTCAAAACCCTTAGGCTACTCTTATGTCAGTCCACCCTGCATGATTTCATTCAAGCCCTTGACTTTAAATTTACATGTATGCTGTTGGTCTTCCAAGCATATATTCCTAGCTTTGTCCTCTTCCTGAGCTCTAGACTTGTATATCCATTTTCCTGCTCAGTATTTCCCCTTGAGGGTAAAGAGGCATCTCAAATGTTGTACATCTTAGGAATAAGTCTGTAATTATCACTCCAAACCTGTTCTTCCCTGAGAATTCCCCATCTCCTTAGCTGGGACCACCAAATTTTCAGCTACTTAGGCCAAATCTTAGGTGGCTTCCTTTAGTCAACATTTCCACTTGTTCCTGTCATCTAATCCATCAGCAAATTTTGTTGATGATCTGAAAGAATTCTGAAGTCCACTTCCTTCCTTCCATCTCTACTGCCTGTATTCTACTCCAGGGTATCATTATCTTCCACCTGGGCCACCACACTTGCAGAGGAACTGAATCCCCTGAATTTCTTCTCACTGTATCATGCTACCTCTGCTCATAACAGATAACTCCATAACCTGGCTGGCAGATAATAAGCATTTATTTCTTATTCTGTGAGAGTCAGAAAGCACCCCTGCATGTCTGTGGATCTAATGGGGTAGCTCTGTTCTACTCATCTCCATCCTGCACTGTGCTTTTCACTACTTGTCCATTGCTCCTATAGCAATGACTAGAAAATAGTAGGATCAATGAATGGTATCATTAATGAGCAAATGGGCATGCAGTCCCTGGTTTGCTCTCTGTGCTATCTCAGTAGTTTATGGACACATCCTTAGATCCTACTGCCTCGGACTAAGAAGAAGATTAAATGATGTCATCACTTGCAATGATTTGGCTCATATAGATGTCCTGGCTCCATATCAAAGTTATCATTTACCATAAAGAAGGTTTGGGGTACTGGCCATCACTCCTGCCTTGTGATTCTTTCTGTTAACTGAACAAGAATATCTCTAGACTGGTTCATGCAAGAACCCCAGTGTTCTCTCTTACTGAACTAGGGCTTGATTGGGATCTCTTCTTTCCCTTGATACTGATTAAAATCTGAGGAAATGACAATCCAGGCTCTTGTAAACAGAGGCTGACTGCTGGTCTGGTATTGCAGTGATGTATGGTCACTCTCAGTTTACCCTCCAATCGTTTCAAACTTCTACCTTAAGTCTCAATGAAATATTTGGGGGAGATGGAGCTCCGTGCTAGAATATGTGCCTAGCATGCACAAGGCTTTGGGTTGGATTCCCAACATTGCAAAGAATAAAAATTCTAGAAAATAATATTTTGAATGCCTATTACATACCAGATGTTAGTTAGCAAGACTTTGAGCATACATCATTAGATAATTCAGGCAGAAAGCCTGTTCTTATGGATATACAATATAGTAAGAAAAGTAGATATGAAGAAAGAGTACAGCATGTTTGAGAAGACCTGGTTTGAGGAGCTCCCATGCTGAAACTGTTCCTGAAGGATGAAGTGGAGTTACCTGGGTCAAGAGTTTGTTCCAAGGCAGTGGGAAGAAAGAGCATTTCAGTCAAAGGAACTTTAAAATAGAAACTATAGTTGGAACACAGGTAGTAAGAAAAAGCAATGGGCTGAAGATGAAATTGTTGCATTTCTATTAATTGTCCCTGTGGTGTGACTGTTTTACCAGTGTAATATGGGGAGCATCATTTCCGTTTCCATCCTACTGCTCAGAAATGTCAGAAAGAAGGTAGTAATATGAACACAATATTGACAGCCTCTGGAGAAAGGCACTGTGAACATTCACACTGGTATTAAACTCATTATTCATTTTGGAACTCAAAAACAGTGTAAGTCCTTGGGCAAAACTATTTCACCTCAGATTGATCTCTCCCTTGAAACATGTCCTCAGGGTCAGTATTCAGTTTTACCAGAGTAGATGTGGTTGTCAGTCAAGCTTGCTGAGCTACAGGTAATTAGGAGGAGACTGTTCTCTCTTCTAATCATGTGGTCTTTGCTACCTTGTGAATCCTTTGGAAATTCCCTTCCTTGGTCCCCTCTCTAATTAGCAACAATGGTTGTACTTCAGGTTCTTCCTTTGGCAAGGTGTGCTCTGCCTCCTCCACAGAGGGCCAGCATCAAGTAAACAAGAGATGGCTGCTGTGGTCAGTCATGGGAACCAACCTTATTAGCTCAGTTGTGAAGATATGAGACTCAGATAAAACAGGGCTAACTGGGTAAATGAATTTCAGTAACAACCTGAATACAAAACTCTTTGTCTGATTTTTGACCTGTTCTGCACATTGTGGTTCCATATCCTATCTAGCTCCATGGTGCTGACTACTGCAGGGAGCGCTAACATTGGATTCAGTGTGCTGATAGAAACTGTACTGACCTGCAAGCATTTCCACTGGGTACATAAAAGGATCAGAGTACATTGTCTGAATAAGACTGATTAACAAAGTTGGTTTTTCCTCTATTTTTGATTCTTAACATTTCAGAGTTTTAACTTTATTATTCCTAAAATAAAAAATGACAACTGGGAGGGTGAAGATATGTGCTACCTGGAAAGTGTCAGAGGCCAGAAGCATTTGAAAGGAGGGAACTGTGAGTTACATGTTTGTTTTTAAATACATTGATCCTTTTGGTACTTTTGTTGAGGTATCCCTTCTTTAAGCAAGCCATGTGCCAGGTATATATGCTAGGTTCAATGCACAGAAAAGCACCAGCCTCACACTTTGCATCATCATGCTGCCTAAGCTCCCTTACAAACTGCACAGTGTCACTCAGCCTTTCCTTGATTTCTCTTTTTCAGGAACATATTTATTCCTTGTACCATGCCATTGATTATTTTAACCATGTAGCATTTCCTGAGAATTTTATTCATATGAATTCTGGTTTTATAAACACAAATTATCATGAAACCCACTATTTTGTACAATTAATAAGCACTAGTAAAAAAGAATTGAGCAGAAATATATTATTTTTGATGTTGTACATCACGTGACACTTGAAGGAAAGCTTTTTTTCCTTTTTGTTCTT
Organism: Pedetes capensis; assembly: GCA_007922755.1. Lineage (NCBI taxonomy): Eukaryota > Metazoa > Chordata > Mammalia > Rodentia > Pedetidae > Pedetes > Pedetes capensis. The sequence goes on from VMDO01002658.1 coordinate 16,615, forward strand.
TTTTTTTTTTAATGGTCTTGATATATAACCCAAGCTGGCCTTGAACCTGTGATCCTCCTGCCTTCACCTCCTAGTGTGAGGATTACAGGTGTGCACCATCATGCCTGGCTCCTCGAAGGCAAGTGTCTTTTTTTTTTTTTTTTTTTTTTTGGCAGTATAGGAGGGTTGAACCCAGGGCCTCATACATGCTAGGCAAGTACTCTACCACCAGACTGCAGGCCCCTGTTTTTGTTTCTTTTTGAGACAAAGTCTTGCTAAGTCACTCAGGCTGACCTCAAACTCATGATCCTCTGCCCTCAGCCTCCCAAACTGATGGGATTACAGGCTGTGTCATAATGCCCGGCTGAAAGCAAACTTCTTTAGAAAACTTTTAGACTCTTAGGACTGAGCTATAAGGCTGAATATGCATGATGATCTGTTTAAATTCAGATTAATGAAAATTTTTCTGTATCAAGTTACTTAATTCTAATACATATAGCAGTACAGGCTTACAATTTTGACTTTTATCTGCAAAGCAGGTCAAATGGTAAGAAGGCATGGCAGGCTCTAGGATAGGACTATCTGTGTGGTCTATGGGAGGGTCCCAGGCCTGGGAGGGCCCAGGCACAGCATTCAGATATACGTTTTTGCGAGAGATGAGCTCAAGTTCATTTCAAGCATCTGGACAGCAACTAATCCCCTCTGTTCCTCTGGACATGGTGGAAGAAATCTCTTCACACAGACTAAACTAACAGATTCTCTCTGTAATGAAAAGGAGCAGGAGTATCACACTGGGGCAAAGGATATGCAGGGAGACTGTGTAGCATGCATACTTACTGATTCTCTACAAAGCTGCAGCAAGAAGCCAGGTGTCCTGGATTCCCCTTCTAAAGCTCTAATAGCAACACTTCTAAGTTAACTTCAAAAACTTTGATTGAATAGTACTCAAGCTACTGGGGTGGTTTTAAAATCTATAAATTGGTGTTCTATTCTCCATCAGTGGAGCCTAATTCTTCTCCCTTTAAGCGTGAATTAGACTTAGTGAATCACTTCTGAAGACTAGCATATAGCAAGATGCCCATGGATCGTTAGGTTACTAATGACATCACGGCCTCCACCTCATGCCCTTCTTGGATCACTTGCTCTGTGCATGACAGCACTCATGCAGCCTGGGAAGCAGTCACCATGGTGAGAAACTGAGGCCTCATGCCAACAGCCATGAGAGTGAATTTGGAAGCTGATCCTCTAGCCCCAACCCAGCCTTCAGAAGACTGAAGCCCCAGTCAACCCCATGCCTACAACCACAAGCATCCCAATCCAGCGCCACCTCAGTCACTCCCAAATCTCTAACCCATGGAAACTATATGATAATAAATATTGTTTTAGCCTAGCAAGATTTGAAGTATTGTTTAACACAAGCATAAACAGCACCACAGTCCATAACAATGAAAACTCTGTTATATAGCTTGGTGCTCCAAGAAATACTTTATAATTTTGAAGGAAAGTTTTTCTTGTTACTTCATCTAATATATAGCATCAAAAAAGTCTTGCCTTTGAGTCTTGGCTCAGGGATTGAATTCTCAGACATAATTTAAGACTTCACCTGAAAGAAAAGGTATGTTTTGTTTGGTTGGTTTAGGGACTTTTCTTCTATTTCATTGGTTTGTTTTGTTTTGTTTTGGTTTGGTTTGGTTTGGTTTAGTTTGGGGGTTTTCGAGATAGGGCCTTGCTTTGTAGCCCAGCCTGGCCTCAAGCTTGCCATCCTCCTCTCTCAGCCTCCTGGGAGAAGGTATGTTTTATACACTGTGTTGAACAAGCTGTAAAACTGCTATTGAATATAAGTATTGGCTCCAAGAAGTATTGGCTATTGTTTTTTAAATGCTCCAGTTCCACTACTTGATCACCTGTTTAGGGAAGGAGACCCTGTCTTTGCTGTCTCTGATTCATCCAAAGAGAAATGCCAATAGAACCCAGTTCTCCAACCTTTACCTTCCCTCAAAGCTATCACAGAAATAACCAAGAGAACTTTACCCAGCAGGTGCTTGCTCGGATAAAAATTCAGAAACACCCTGAGGTCCCGCCCTATAAACCTGGATGTCCTAGTGTACCTCTGAGCTCTGTACCTCTGAACTCTGTGAGAATGACAGTCATGAGTTAACATGTCACTTCCCCAGATGTTAATCCGAGGCACACCAGCTTGAGTTATCATTTTACCTCCCTTCAAGGAAGGAAGCAAATTTTTACCTCCTCAGGGAGTTAATAAAGGTGTAAATTTCTTTTGTGCTCTAAGTCACTTGTGAATGAATTGGTTGTAGCAGACTTAGTAGTGTATGACTTGCCCTCTGAGGGCCTCAATGCAGTGAAATATTCTCATTGGAACACGTTCCTGAGCTGAAGATAAAATTCTATCCTATAATACTTAATCTTATAATAAATAGATCTTAATCTTTAGTCTGCAACTGTAGCACTGTGGCAGCCAATCCCATCAGATCGCTTAGGAAGCTAAGCAGGGCCACGCCTGGTTAGTACTTGGATGGAAGACCACCTGGGAACACCAGATACTGTAGGCTTGAGAGAAGGACCTGGCAACCCACTCCCAAAAATCAATCCACCATTGAAAACCCTATGAATAGCAGAGAAGCTCTGACAATAGTGTTTTGCCTATTGTACATAGGGTCACTATGAGTTGAACACCAACACAATAGCACCTAACAACAACAATAACAATCTTTAAATATAGGAGAAGGACATGGCAATCCACCTCAGAGGCAATCCCAAAACAATCAGCCATTGAAAACCCTATGAGGGTCACTATGAGTCAAACACAACTCAAAGGCATCTAACAACAACAATCTTTAAATAAACAGATGCTGACCTCATTTATCAGAGCTCACCTTTCTGTCATCAGTATTTCCTCATAATCTTAAGGGTAGGGAAGAAACTAAGTGAAATACTGTTATTGTTGTTAGGTGCCGTCGAGTCGGTATCCAACTCATAGAGACCCTCTGTACAACAGGGGAAACACTATTGTCAGTGCTTCTCTGCTGTTCATAGGATTTTCAATGGCAGATTGATTTTCAGGAGGGGGTTGCCAGGTCCTTCTCCCAAGCCTACAGCTTCTGGTGTTCCCAGGTGGTCTCCCATCCAGGTACTAACCAGGCCCAACCCTGCTTAGCTTCTGAGATCTGATGGGATCAGATGCCACAGGGCTATGGCTGCAGGCAAGTGAAATACTAGTCTCCCCGAATAATGAAATACTATTCATCTGCTAGGAATAACTTCTGGGGTTGTCTTTCCCAGCAAGAAGGAAACGGTGCCTTTTTCTTTTCCTCAGGTGAAAGTGTGGAAGAAAACGCTAGTGTTGTGGTCAAGCTGCTCATCCGACGTCCAGAATGCTTCGGCCCAGCCCTGCGGGGTGAAGGGGGAAACGGCCTCTTGGCAGCCATGCAGGGAGCCATTAAGATCTCTGAGAACCCCGCGCTTGACCTTCCCTCTCAGGGGTACTCCAGAGAAGCGTAAGTGAATGCAGTCACGACCTCGCATGGCTGTGGTAGGTGAGCACCCAAACATGGTCAGCACATCAATGACCAAGGCAGTGGCACTAACCTCCCCGACCCCCCCACCCGGCGGAAAGAGCACAGATGTTTTTACGATTGTTAAAACATTTAAAATCACTTTGCCAGGCACATGGTTGTCTTCATTCTTCCAGCCTCCAGATCAGTCCGACCTTCTTCCAGCCCCGCAGGCAGATCACTAAGGCAGCAAACTCCTTGGGCCTCCACAGCGCCTCCCCATGGCATCACCACAGGACCAAGCTGTGGGGAGTTCAAGAGACCTGGACCAAGGTCATGGTCACTGTCTGACTCCACATTTCTTTCCATGCTTTGAACCACAGTGTCTACTTTCATACTTCACTTTTTAAAAGAAGTACCCTCCACTTCTTCCTCTAAGAGCATGAGGACAACTCTGAAAAATTTTGATTTGATTCCTTGGGGCTGGAGGAGCTTTGGATCATCAAAAGTCCTAGCATCAATAATGTTGGTATTTGAAGGTTAACGATGTAGTTGGTATCTTATCCAATTTCCTTGTTACTATCCCCTGATTGTGTCTTATGATCACTTCCTTTCTGTACCACAGCCTCTAGATCAGTCCTCAGAATCTATCGAATGGGTATAACCCAGTACCTGTAGTTCTCCAGGCAGTTGGCTTTTTTCTTTGCCATCAGTTCTGGTAGGTGACCTGGTAGACTAGAAAGAATCCCAAACAAATGCTGTCTGAACTTCCTTATGTAATCTGGAAAAAAAAAAAAAAAAAAAAAAACAATTGAGGCCCAGGGTCATATAGCTTGTTAACAGCTCAGCCAGGACCATGAGCTTAGCCCTTCTGACTCCTTGTCCACTGTGCTTTCCATGGATATTCAAGGGGGAAGAATAGATGGTGGGTAGTGTCCAATCTCATGCTTTGAAGTTCATGGGATACTGGAGTTGTCATGGGTAAATACTGGGGTCCTTTGAGCTTAATGCTAGGATTTAGCTCAGTTGGTAGAGCACCGCTCTGCAGTCTCTGAGGTCCCGAGTTCGATTCCCAGCACTGCAAAAATGGGAGAAGGATGTGGCAACCCACTCCCAAGGCAATCCCAAAACAATCTGCCATTGAAAACCCTATGAGTGGGACACGACTCCACTTGAGCTTAATGAATATAACCACTTCCTCCATTTCTGACGGGAGAGGCTCCAAGGGAAAGTTGTGTGATGTCCAAGAAGAATAGAGTGTTTCCATATTGAGCAATACAAGGCTAATATCATGGCAGACCCTCTCACACCTTCCCCATGTTGATTCTCTTTCTGCAGCACAGAGGATGAGGGAGAGGAAGAAGAGATCGTGCATATGGGCAATGCAATTATGTCATTTTATTCAGCTCTTATAGATCTCCTTGGCCGCTGTGCTCCTGAAATGCATGTAAGTAATAGAGTTCACAGAGAGCAGCTTTGAGAAGCCAGAGCCAAAAGCACCATAGATTTCCTGAACATAATTCCTTCCTGTGTCTGGCATTCACTGATGTGCCTTCCTGTAAGTTCCTTTTAGCAAACATCAAAGTAGTTTTTCTCTCTAATATCTGTTAATGCATGTTTCTCAGGAAGGACTTCTGGGCAGATCTGCATGTGTATGGTTTCTCTATAGCACTAGTTGGGCATTTTGTTCACATTTTGTTTCAAATACTCCCCTAAAATTTTGTTTCCATATGCCTCAGTTTGGAGTGGCGTCAGACAACCTAATTCTTGACTTTGGCCATCATGAATGGCCTTAGGGTGCCATAAGAACACTTCACATGGAAAACCCTCTTTTCTTGATGAACCTAGCATTAGCCCAAGGGAAATGGTCTGTCCCCCAGATCACAGCTGATTGTTTGCCAGAGGCAGGCTTTTGCAGGCATACACAGAAGGGTGGTTCTGTTTTATGGAATATCTTCTCAGGTTTCCAGTTTTAAATAAGAAAGCATATTTTCCCTTCCTCTTTTCACCTTTTCTGGGGGCTGAGAGAGTTGGCCTTGTTTAATATAAGACCTCACACTATAAGTGATAGAGGGAATAATTGCTTTCCTTATGAAAAGAAAATCTAAGTCTTGGTAAAGGAGGCTGTATTAGTCACTGTGGCAGGGAAACCAACCAAAGCAAACTTATGGGAAGAAATATATATTGGGGGCTCACGGTGAGAGGATCATTCCATAATGGCAATGGGGCAGGTATGGCAGTGGCAGGCAGCAGGGCCCATGGCAGAGAACTTCACATCTTTACAATCAGAAAGCAGAGAGCACAGAGAGCTTACTGGAACCAGGGGTGCAGGTAAAAACTTCCAAAGGCCCACCCCCAGTGTCATACTTCCTTAAGGGTAGATCTCACCTCCCAAAGTTTCCATACCCTCCACAAACAGTGCCAGCAGCTGGGAACTGAATGTTAAAACACATGACCTTTGTAGGACATTTGACTCTAAACCATAATAGAGGCTGATCCACATTCTTAGGATTCTAGCTCCTAGGACGATAAATCAGCCTTACCCTGATGGACCCATCTTTCTACTTCTGTACCTTTAAACAAATAATGGAAACTTGGAAGGGAGCCAAGGAAACAGCAGGGTGTTCTACAGTCTTGGGAGGTGGAGTGTCAGAGACCCTTGTGTGTTCGTACTTTAGTTCTGATTATTTTGCATCACTTCCAGATACATAGTTCGGTTATTGTCAGGGAGGTAGCATGGGCTAGCTTAGCCACAGGAGCCTGTCTGGGAAGGAATGCCTGCCTGCCTGCCTGCCTGCCTGCCTTTCTGTCCCAACACCAGATACACACACACACACACACACACACACACACACACACACACACACACAACTTCTCAGCATACCTCTAGAAGCCCTGCTCTGTCAGCAGGGGGAGGGAAAGGTCTTCATCACTGGCAGCTTCCCCTCTACCCACAGGAAAGGAAGGTGAAGGTCAGGGTGGGAGCACAGGACTCTGTTTTCCCTGGGGCCGCCCAGCACCATGTCCCTGCATGCCATCAGCCCCCTGGCGTGAATCCGATCCTGATCTCCTCACAGTTTAGTTGCCAGCAGAGGGCCACTGCCCCACTTCAGAGATTGTGTGCCAGAGGACATGTGTCCTCATGTACACACTGTTTGGCCTGTTGATGCCAATGGACTAGGCTGTCCTCCCGCAGGATGACTCTCCTGAGATGCCCAAGTTACACATACCCTTGTTCCCACCCCTGAGCCCCAGCATTAATCAAAGTCTTAGGAAATTGAAACTCATAAACTTTTTCTACATTCACTAGAATTCTAGAGTCTGGTATCATGGCCACCTTGCTTCTGTTGTGCCCATGAGAGCACCCTATGCCCAGTCATCCTGAGACACCACTCCTGAGAGTCCATGCCTTATCCACACACTTCTTTCTTCTTTTTTTTTTTTAGCTGTTCTTCATTTTTTTCTTTCCTTTTTTATTTTTAAATTCTTTTTTTAATCTTCCTTTATTTTTTATTTTTTTATTAGAAATTTTTAATGTACATCATAATGTGATTCATTTTGACATGCTTTTCATTGTGACAATTTTCATATATGCAATTTGATAAACATTATTCATATAGGTTACCCCTTACCCTCCCCTATGTTTCCCCCCCTCCCCCCCTTGCCATACACCTCTTTCAACCACAGCAAAGCAGTTTTCTGGCCTCCTTCATCAGAATTAGTCCCTCCATCGCCCCCTTCTGGAAATGAAGAGATGATACCTCTCTTCCTCTGTGGCCACAGGTGTCCATAGTGATTAGTGGAAGATAGAAGTGTCCCCCTGCCCTTAGAAAGAACCATGTTACTGTCAGAGGCCTGGAGGTGGGGTGGAGCTGAGTGGGGGACCATCTCTCTCATATCTTTCCTACATGACAGCTCATCCAGACGGGAAAGGGGGAAGCCATCCGGATCCGGTCCATCCTGCGCTCTCTCGTCCCCACAGAGGACCTGGTTGGGATCATCAGCATCCCCCTGAAACTGCCCTCCCTGAACAAAGGTAGGAAAGCCTTTGGCTGAATCTGCCAGTCTCGCAGTGGGGGCAGAGCTCTGCCCCCAGCACAGCGTCCCCCAGACAACAGCTCACTGTGCAGGCTGCCTGGGGAAGGGTTATGTTCTTTTCCGACTGGCTCCTCTCTCATCTACTTCCCTGTGTCAAGAAGACCAACCCTCTGTTCCACAGGGACAGGCAGGACAGACGACCCCATCCGTGACCTCTGACTCTCAAAGAAGGTTGATGGAACAGGGCAGATGAGCTCTCACCACGGCCTTTGGTCTCTGGGGTTGGTGTGGCCTGGGGGGTTGATGCAGACAGATGGAGGTCTGTCTTACAAAGTCCTGAGCGCCTCAGGGCTGTGGGGGTCAGAGAGTTCCCCCCAAATGCTACACCTGACATTTGATGTCAGTCATCTTTATAAAACTCTCCTGAAAGCATTTGGATTCTCAGAGTCATTCCATCTGCTCTCCAGGCAGATGGAGGAATTGGAAAGATAGCGTGACTCCACCTGTGGCAGTGTTTCCCAAACTGATGTTCCGTGGAATACTTTTGTAGGAGATATTAATAGATACACATACTAATAAGGGGGGCTGGGATTTAGCTCAGTTGGTAGAGCACTGAGCTGCAGTCTCTGAGGTCCCGAGTTCAATTCCCAGCACCGCAAAAATGGGAGCAGGACCTGGCAATCCACTCCCAAGGCAATCCCGAAATAGTCAGCCATTGAAAACCCTATGAGGGTCGCTATGAGTCGGATACCGACTTGACGGCACCTAACAACAACAACAACATACTAATAAGAGCTTTGGGGTCAAATGAGTTTGGAAAATGTTATAGAATACATGGCATTTTTATAACTTCATGAAGCACACTAAGATGATATTGTCTCTGAGAAAACTTGTGATAAAGAAAATAGATGCTGAACTCAGTGTTTCCTAGACACTTGGTGTTTTTTGTACAAAAGATGCCTGTTTTTATTCCACAAAAATAATGTCCCATGAAACACCAGCCTGTGTGAGAGATCCAGCCAACCTCAGCCATTCAGGTCCAGCTCCACCTGGTGCTTAGCATAGGAGGCGGAAAGCTGCTCCCTTCCTTCCTGTCCTCCATAGCCCCTGGCAGTTGGGTGGGGGGAGTCCCACGCAGAAGGAGGCTCTGGACTGGAGCACTTCATCTTGTGCCTCTCAGGGTGGCTGAAGAAGTCCTACACCTTCCCAGTACCATATTTACATATGCTGTGACTGCATCTGGTCATTATGAGCTCTGGTTTCTAGTTTTTGATACAAACAAAATAGAAAGAGAAAGGCTGGGTTTTTCTTTTTAGGGAGGTTGGGTTTTTTTCTTTCTTTCTTTTTTTTTTTTTGTTTGTTTCTTGTTTTTTGTTTTGTTTTGGGTTTTATTATTTGTTTGATTTTAATCCTCTCAAAAATCCTGTCCTTATTCTCTAAGTCAAGCAATTTTTATTTTCCTCGTGAGATTCCCTACTTTATCTTTGAATGTCTTTTTAAAAATAAGAATAGAATTATTAGATGATCTGATCGAAGTATCACCTAAATCAGATGATAGTTTCCAAACACTGAAAGAGTATTTCCCTTTTTTTGCTGCTTATGATGTAATGACTACAGACATGACATACTATTAAATTTAATCTGCCTTTATGAGCAGTTTATCCCTCAATTTCTTATGTCATCAACCAACAAAGCAATAAATCAAGCCTGGATTCCTAGCCTTTGGCCATTTTTGGAGTATAAATACTCTCACCATGGCTGAGTTCAAGCCACCAATGTGATATCATTGAACATGGAGCTGGGAAGAGAATGTGCATAGTGCACCATCATACTGTATTTCTTACATATAAATACAATTGATACAAATAACTTCAAGAGTTATAGTTAATGGTGAAAGAATTAAGAAGTAATAAGTTGTATTTGTAGCCTTTTAAGTGTAATTAACTATAAGTTCACATACTTAATAATGGGCATGTTTAACAACTGACTCACAAAACTCCCGGAACTTGAACAACTGGTTGTCCAAACTCAGTGTGGCTCCAAGACAGCATTGCTATTATTAAAATTCCTGTCACTTAGTAGAACAAGCCATAGACAGACACGTTCTGTGTTTCCTTTGAAACTGTGGAGATGGCAAATAGGAAATGATGTTGTCTCTTTCAGATGGGTCAGTCAGCGAGCCAGATATGGCGGCCAACTTCTGCCCTGACCACAAGGCACCCATGGTGCTGTTCTTGGATCGTGTTTATGGCATAAAGGATCAGTCTTTCCTACTCCACCTGCTGGAGGTTGGCTTTTTACCTGACTTAAGAGCCTCTGCCTCTCTAGATACAGTAAGTTGATGAAATAAGAAAAATGCATCCCCTCTTTGTGAAATTCTTAACATTGTAATTAAAAGCAAGTATTTTCTACCAACTCTCTGATTACATTTTAATACCCTTCTTTAAAGGATGGGAAAAACAGAACATCAAGAAGTAGCAAATCTTAATTTATCAGTCCAGGTAAATTTGACTCAAATATTCAACCCAGGCCCCCCCAATTGCAGAGTTTCTCACCTTTGACACTATTTCTTCTGAGAGGCTATCCTGTTCATTATAGAATGTTTAGCAGCATCCTTGGCCTCTGCCACTAGATACCAGGAGCACCCTAGTTCCCTACTACACAACTGTCCCGGCCAATTCCAGATATCACCAAATGTCCCCTGGTTAACAAAAATCACCCTCTGGTGAGAATATGGCTCTATTGCTTATAGAGAAGACAGCTGGCAGCTTTGTAGGCTGGAAATATTCTTCCTACAACTCCTTGGTTTCGTGTACTGAACCTCAGAAAGGATAGATCTACAGCCTGAGGCAAGACAGAAGTCAGGGCAGGAGGCTAAGGACAGATGCACATTTGGAAGTCAAGGCTAGGGTAAAATACTCCAGTATCAACCAGCATTAAGACAAGAAATCCAGAAGTTGACAGTTAAAGATGGCAGCTGCCACACAACAGGACTAAGCAGAAAAAATGGTGTACCAGTAGTCCAGGGTCCTAAGAGATAAGACAAGCTAGATCAGATTAATTCTAAAAAACATCCTGCCCATGAAGGGTTATTTTTAAGAGTTAGTTATAAGGTTTCTCAAAGGCTCCACCTGGTGTCCAATAGAAATAGAAGTTTGAACTCTGTGGTAAGGTGGTCAACAGCCAGTACCTTACCTCTGGGATGGATTCCATTTGAATGGGATACCCAAAAATGGAGAGGAAAGAGCCCATCCTCAATAGAAGCTCCATTCAGAAATGGAACAATATGTGCAGTCAGTGTGGAGATGAGAAATGATTACATTAGTGGTGGTTTTAGGGGCATATGATCATTGTGGATATTTAAAGCAATGGTTCCACCACTACTTTTGGTTTAAACTTTTCTATAAATTCCTAGGTTTTAAAAATAACTTTTTAACTTGTGGGTCCTCCCCAAATTGCTTGATTAAAGCATTTAATGTTTTATAGAACAAATAAACAGCAAACGCTATTCTCGCATCTGGCATTCAGTCACATGCTTGCCCAAGCACTATCAGCAACAAAAAGGTTTTATATTCAGTTCCTCAACACAGACATTCATCCGTTCTCATTTGAAAACTTTTTAAGCCACTGGAATCAAAGCTTTGTCTTCCTCATTTTAACTACTCTGTAAAAGTGATAAATGGGAAAGATGAGCTATTTCTTCCAGCATGATTACTAATGCTTCTAGGAAAGAAACTTTTGATAATTAATAGGAACACCCAGAAATGTGTACAGTTCAAAGGAAACAGCTTTTCAACTCATAAGTTATGGAGAATGTGTTACAGATATAATGGCTGTGGTAATCACAGGAAATAATGATGGCATTTTATCTCTGTGGATCTCAAGGTTTCTTTTGAAATTGTGCAGTTTTCAAAGATGGTAGTTAATCACGCATTGGCTAAATTTAATGTCACTAGATGGGTCTTCTTTGAATTCTGCCTGTCCATCTAAATGAACAAAAGGCAACATTGTAAGCAACAATTAGGCTGCAGTTTTGGAAAAGGCCCTCAATTTCAACTCCTTTCCCTGTATTTTCCCATGCAGAATCAGCTTCCCTTTAGTGAGGTCCACCCTTGTGTCATTACCAGGTTCTGAACCACTTACATTGCTTATAAATTGGCTGATAGGGGTCAGAGCTCCACTTTGTTTTTGTAAAGCTGTCACCAAACTGGTGGTTTGGAGGGTCTGTTTGGCCTATAATCATTTATTAATCTTCAAATCACAAGAGGACTGTGTGTGAGTCCCCCACAATGTGAACAAAAAGCTAAAGCCAGAATCATAATGTAATGGCAGCTGGACTTGCATGCATTGAGGGTGTTAACTTTAAACTGCCCATCAGCTGATTTTAATAAGGATTTCTTTTTCTTTGAGGAAAACAGATGTTTATAGGAATATTGGAGATTCAGTCATCTTTTGGTTTTCACCTTGGTTTTCTGTTTTTCTCTCCCCTCTCCTTTGACCTTTTTTGTTTCATTTATAATGCAAAAGCAAAGTGGATGTAAAATTTCTTTTAGAATTTCTACCTAGCCAGGTGGGGCTGGGATTTGGTTCAGTTGGTAGAGCGCTGCGCTGCAGTCTCTGAGGTCCGGAGTTCAATTCCCAGCACCGCGAAAATGGGAGAAGGGCCTGGCAATCCACTCCCAAGGCAATCCCGAAACAGTCAGCCATTGAAAACCCTGTAAGGGTCACTATGAGTCAGATACCGACTCGACGGCACCTAACAACAACAACAACAACCTAGCCAGGTAGAAAGTTGTTCCCCACCACCACCCTCGTTGCCACAAAACACAGACTTTCCCCACTCTGCATCACGAGAGCTCAGTGTGCAGGGTAAACTTTGTTGTTTTCTGAGAAATTAACTAGGGTCCTGATCCCCTTTCCCAGGTGTCCCTCAGCACCACGGAGTCTGCGCTGGCACTGAACAGATATCTGTGTTCCGCTGTGCTCCCTCTCCTCACACGATGTGCCCCTCTCTTTGCCGGGACAGAACACTACACCTCTCTAATCGATTCTACTCTGCAGACAATATACAGGCTTTCGAAGGGCCGTTCCCTCACCAAGGCCCAGAGGGATACCATAGAAGACTGTTTGCTTGCCATTTGCAAGTAAGTGCCTCTTCCTGTGTTTTTGACTTCTGTGGCTTCTTGACGTCTATATCCATGCCAAATGCATTTAGTGGTGTCATCCTAAAACCTGGTAGTACCATGGGAGGAAGCTTCCAGGAATTCACTGTACACCAGCCCTCCCCAGAACATCTTTAGGGTGTTCTTGGAACCTCTTTTTACCACAGACTCTTCCTTAAGGCTGATATCTCACTATAGCAAAGGGAAGGACATAACTCAGGCTTGAGCTCATAGGGATGACAGACCAGGTGAGGAAACCATCTTTTAAGTCTGAAGTGTTCCCATTATAGCTAATTGTCCAGTTCCTAAGACAGATAAAGAAGATTATTCCATCCTCTAAAAGGAATTTTACACAGAGACCAGAGCCTGTGTGTGAATCAAAGTGATCCACTTCCTTGTCTCCCAAGAACATCAGCAAAGAAAAGAATCTCCAGTCACAGTGAGGACTTACAGGCAGTGGATTTTCCCACTGCAGATGGGCATCAGAGCCAACCAAGAGCAAAGACCCCTGAGCTCTCAGGAGTCTACAGCAAGTCTGATGGAATCAAAAGAAGAGGAGCCCTGTCAAAATAGCAGGTCTCAGAAGCTTGGTCTAAGATTGTGCTCCACTATTTTAAGCCACAGTTCTCCTCTTTGGCTGCATATTAAAGCCACTCATGAGCTACTAAATAAATAGCCCACTGTGCAGGCCATACCCCAGCCCAAAATCAAAATCCTTAGGGATATAACCCAGGACTCTAGATTGTGAAGTTCCCCAAGTGATTCCAATATGCAGACAAGGTTGAAAATCAGTGCTTCCTGTTGTCCCAGAGAAAGGATCAATGGGCTGGTCCTTTAGGGGCCAGGTGCAGATCGCCCTGATTCTTGTTGAGTAGGTTGTTTCCCAGTCACACAAGATAACTATGCAATGGGGGACTGCTGTTCTTGTTGTTAGGTGCCATCGAGTCTGTGTCTGACTAATCAGGGCTAACCTGCTTAGCTTCCGAGATCTGATGAGATCTGAAGCCACAGGGCTACAGTTGCAGGCATTGGGTGACTAGAGCTATCTAAAAGAAATCAACTCATCAGTCCTTTTAGAACATCAACTAAAAGTTAATCTCAACAATGACAGATCATGACACACCTATTAAAATGGCCCAAATACTGGTAAGACAAATGCTAGTGAGGATATGGAACCGGTATTCTCACTCACTGCTAATGGAATACAAAGTGATGCGGCTACTTTGGAACGTGGTAGGCAGTCTCTCACAAAGCTAAATGTGCTCATTGTACAATCTGGTTATCATGCTTCTTGGTATTTAGCCAAAGGAGTTGAAAACTTATGTCATACAAAAACCTGCACATGTATGTTTACAGCCCCGTGACTGTACGTTTAGAGCCTGCTCCATTTCTCTTCTTCCCAGCTGAGCTCTAGATATGGCAGACAATTAGACACTTAACTAGAATTTTTATGATTTATTTTTACAAATCAGGAATCAATAGAGTTATAGGTTTAATTACAGTTGTTGACTTCATTCAATTTAGTCAGTCTTCAGTGATGATTGCAAATTATTTGAGCAATACCGTAAGACATTGACAATTTTACATTATAAATACTAGATTCAGTGACAGGGCTATTTAGCTGAGGCATATTTTGACTGCCTGCAACTGTATCACTGTGGCGATTGATCCCATCAGATCTCAGAAGCTAAGCAGGATCGGACCTGGTTAGTACTTGGCTGGGAGACCGCCTGGGAACACAAGGTGCTGTAGGCTTGGGAGAAGGACCCGGTAGCCCACTCCCCAAAAGCAATCAGCCATTGAAAACCCTATGAATAACAGAGAAGCACTGACAATAGTGTTTCGCCTGTTGTACGTAGTGTCACTATGAATCAGACACCGACTAGACGGCACCTAACAACAATATTTTGACTAGCCTTTCTAACTCCAGGGCTTTTTATCGAGAGGCCTGCTCTATGGAAGGTTACAAAACAGATGAGTTTTATTTTCTTCTCTCTTCATCCATCCTCCTCATTGTAGATGCTGTGAGGATCTCCTCCTGGCATGGATGGCTCCCTTACCATCAAGCTATTGCCTTGCCCCCATATCTCTTTAGGCAACAGTGGAAGGAATACAGAGGTTCAGAAACTGAACTTACATAGCAAATTGTGTGGGGGTGTCTGTGTGTGTGCACATGTGCGCGCTCTCAAGAAAATCCACAGGTTTCCCTAGGTCTTAAAAAGTGTTGGCAATCTAGAAAGCCAACCCATGTTGCTTATCTTGTGTTAGGGTCTCACTACGTAGCCCAGATTGGCCTTCAACTCACAATCCTCCTGTCTCAGCCTCCTGAGTGCTGGGACTTCAAAGGTCCATCGCCACACACAGCTGTGTGTTGCTCATCTGTGTCTCAGAATTTACTTGCACCAAATACCACAACTCTGAGCTCTGTAATTTCATAATTTTTTTGATTAATTGATATGTTTGTCTTTTAAGGAACTGTTTTAAGAACAAAGCCTTAGTCCAAAGAAATAATTCCAGTAGTGGGAATTTCCAGGACCAGGTTCTAACCTGGGAAGGCTTTAAAGTTCCCTTCAGGTTGCACCAGTAGGTGGCCTCAGATTCCACTTGTGCCATTGATGGATGTTGCTTCTCCCTTGGCAGAATTCAGAGGGATCATTGGCCCTGAGAGATGGCTATAAAATTAGCAGCACCTTCTTTCTGTTATACCCTTTGCACATAATCACTGAATACATTTTAAGTATGCACAGATGGTAGAACATTCTGTCACATGATCAGAATTTCCCCTAGGTATCCCAATTCATTAGCACAGGTCACTCTAAATTTTAAACATACTCAGCTTTTAAAGCAGTTTATCATCCACTGCCATTTATCCAGGGTGTGTGTTTAGTAGTTAATTGGTTTGAAGCTTAGCTTTCATTCTTTCTTCCTTTGTTCTTTGTTCACTTATTTATTTTCTTTTGTCCTATCTGTTTTTCTTATGCCACACACAGTCACTTGAGGCCTTCCATGTTACAGCAGCTCCTGCGACGCTTGGTTTTTGATGTGCCTCAACTCAACGAATACTGCAAAATGCCTCTCAAGGTAAACATCATCATTGTAACACAAAGGCAGTCAGTGGTACAGGAAACTTGCCTTGTGTGATGTGATGTCTTCACAGTTTGTGGAGTAGGATGCACAACAAATGGATTTTTCTCTTTTAAGTTCATAATTAGCTAACAATATGCAATCTGCAAAACCAAACAACTTCTTCAATATCCAAGTTCTAGAGAGTAAATTTGTTATATTCATTAGCTGCTCCAATTTTCCTTAGTTGCCTTCCTGGCTATTTATTTTTTAGTGGAGGTTGGCAAAGGAACGTGGTATTTGCACTTTCCTGCCTCAAGTTGTCAGAATATTATTCATCTCAGAAAGCTTTGAAAGCCTTGTGGTTTGTCATTTAAAGAGACCAAACTGTCCCTTTCCTGCATTGTTTGGTGCTTTCTTTCCTTTTGAAACAGATTCCCTCTCGGGTTTATTTTCTACTTTTTCCTGCTTATTAATGAAAGGATCATAGACCCACCTGTTTCTTTTCTCACTTCTGGTTCTCATAAGTAGTAAATAGTTTACTATAGCACGGGGAGCACCTGGGCCTGGATGGTGCAACATCAGCCGCACGCAGGAGGGCAGTGTTGTGGCCTTTCACTCTGGGGTCTCCTGTACTTATCTACCCAAATGCCAGCAGCTGCCAGCCATGCCTGAAAATCCTGCCTAGTGAGCTTAACAGAACGCTTCCTTCTTTTCAGAAATAATCTAAGCAAGGATTTAGGGAAGCATTTGATTGGGGTAACCAGAGTTTGCAGAAGGCTTTAGTTCAGTCCCCTTTCTCCATGCCAGGCAGAAAACAGTTTATGTGACTGCAAAGATTCTGTGTTCCTCTAAGGTCTAAATTTTCTCCCTTACCCTGATAGTGCCAGTTTTAATCTCAAAAAGGACTTCAGCTGAAAACCATGGTTTGCACAGCTTAACTTGGTATTGCTTCCTCTGCAGTCCTCTCCTGTCAGCTACATGCTGACTCCTAAGAGGCTTGACTGATATCACTCAGTAAATTCACTTCTACATCTCACATCTGTGAGATTTTTCTTAGAGGATGAAGAGTCCACCTGGCCAGAAGGGAGCTTTACCAGTATGCTTCTTCCCTCTGCTGGCCAGATGTGGAACTCCTGTCCCATCACCTATGGAGAGAGGCAAGGAAGCCGCCAGCAGTCATCAATGAAGAGAAAAATCTTCAGTCCCACAGCAACTTGCTGCTCAGCATGCCCTCCCCACATCAGCAGAACCCAGGACCTTCCAGAATTATAATCAAAAGTTTCAGAAGAAATTCTTCCCATACCTGACTGGCTAGAACAGCATTTTCTCATTGAAAGGAGAGATGGTTCCTCTACATTTTCTAGTAACGCTCAGGGCACATCAGGAAGCATGAGAATTAATCAGGCAGATGCAGCTCAGGCTAGAGTTCATTAGTCACCAGGGCAGACCCTCCTCGGGGGAATCTGAAGGGCCTCTTTGACAACCCCATGGTTCCAAATGTTGGTTTCATTCTCATGATCTCTGCATACTATTTTATTCTCCCCTGCATGTTTTTGATGCCTGTGGATATTCTCTCCCCACCCCACTGGTGCAATCCTGTTCTGAACCTCCCAGCTTCTGACGAATCACTATGAGCAGTGCTGGAAGTATTACTGTCTGCCTTCAGGCTGGGGGAGCTATGGGCTGGCTGTGGAGGAGGAGCTGCATCTCACGGAGAAGCTCTTCTGGGGGATTTTTGACTCCCTCTCCCACAAGGTAATGACAGTTTCCTCATCAAACAGAGAGGGCATCAGTGACCCAAGTATAGGGGAATAGTGATGACTAACACCCATCTTCCCCACGTGTCTGTCAGTTTGTCATGCTGTGGGGGCTTTCATATTGCTGATGCTGAAAGCTATGCCACCAGTATTTCATATACCAGCAGGAACACCCATGGTGGACAGATTTCAGCTTTCCAGACTAAGACAGACTAGGGAGAAGGACTTGGCAGCTCATTCCTGAAACAATCAGCCATTGAGAACCCTATAAATAGCAGAGAAGCACTCATAAATGTAGTGCTGGAAAATGAGCCCCCCAGGCTGGAAGGCATTCAAGAAATGACTGGGGAAGAGCTGCCTCCTCAAAGTAGATGTGACCTTGATGATGGAAAAGGGAATAAAGCCCCTGGGACCTCCTTTTGCTGATGAGACATGACTCAAAATGAGATGGAACATAGTGGTTGCAACTTTAAGCTCAGACATTAAAAGATCTTGTGCATGGCACAATGTCAGGGAGTGTTTTGTTCTGTTATACATAGGGTCACTACAAGTCAGACCCAACTTGATGGCACCCTACATCTATTTAGCTTTGGCGTAAGCTGGGGACTGTAATACAAGTGTATTACATTAATTCTTACCCCAGCTCTCTGAAGTAGGAAGTACCACAGTCCAGTTTACAGAAGGAAAGAAGTCTCAGAGTAGTCAAACTCCCCAGACTCAAAAAGCTAGAGTAATTTGCTAGAGTAAATCACAAAAATACTTCCTGGTTCTGGTGTTGATGATTCACCTCCCCTCCTTTACCTCCTCATCTGGCATGGCTCCTGTTAGCCAGCCTTTTCCAGGCACAAGCCAAGAGGAAAAGACCTAACATCTGCTCAGATGTCAGGCCGCAGGGTATTCAGGAGACAGGAAGCCATTCTGGGGAAGCACATCACAGACACTTATAAGAGGAGGTCAGGTGGGAATGCAGAGCCTCTGTCCCGCAAGTCTTAAAGGACAATCTGATTGAAATAGAGCCTGACTCTCCCACCTTGCTGTACTTCCCAATGGATTTAGATTCATGAAGCCACCAGCTTTTCAGGTAGTGAATGAGTGGGTCTGGTTTTCTTAGAGAAGTTTGGAGCATGTGGGTAACTTGTTCATCCACACATAATTTTTCTCCTGGATTCCTTTGGTCTAGCATAATGATCCATATGCTAGTCCATAATGGTCCAGCACAAATAATCAGAAACTATTTATAGCTCTGTGTTATTTGATGAGTTCAGGAGACAATGGATGTGACATTGAGCAGTCTGATGACAATGCAGACGTGTGTCTCGTATCATCTACTGTGGAGCTTGGCAGAGCTTGCCATGCCCTCTGTGGTCATACGCTGGGTAGGTTTCTGTAGCCATTGTTGGCAGATTGGTTTGTAGGCCTTTCTGCACTAGGAGAATGGTGTTAATTCTCGTATATTCTTGAAATAACTCTTTAGAAAGATACTGACTTAAACCTTTAAGATTTTTCAAGTTAAAGTAAATGGTTATTTGAGGACTTTATAGTTTGTAATTTTATCTTCCAAGAGTACCTCAGTTTCCACCAGAAAGTATTGATGGGATTACACATCCCTGTTTTGGTCAGTCCAGGCAAATGTACTCATTTTGTTTTTATTTCCAGCTGGTAAGTGAATGGTAGCTATTGAAAACCCTATGAATAGCAGAGAAGCATGACAATAGTGTTTCTTTTGTTGTACATAGGGTCACCATGAGTCGGACACTGACTCGACAGCACCTAACAACAACAACAAGTGAATGGTGCTGCCTAATGTCCATGGTTCTGGTTTCTCTACTAAGGTCATCTCTGTTTTCCCTCCCAGAAATATGACCCAGATCTTTTCCGAATGGCCCTGCCTTGTCTCAGTGCTATTGCCGGGGCCTTGCCACCAGATTATTTAGATACCAGAATCACAGCCACATTGGAGAAACAGGTTTCAGTGGACGCAGATGGCAACTTTGACCCCAAGCCTATCAACACAATGAAGTGAGTCCAGAATCATCTCGAAGCTGTTCCTATATTTTGTCCAGTATCCATTGTCTTTCTTTCAGAACATAGCAAGAAATGTAAGCTCCCACTCTTTCCCTGTGCCAACACCATCCATCATGTCCCTTAACAGTACAAGTCACATCAGGCACAAGGTTTAATCCATCCATATATGATTATGTTCCATATTGTTTATATTCTCAGCTTTTGCAGGAGTGATAAGGTTGGTTGAATATAAGAGATAGATGCGCCCATAAGTAAATGTCACCTGACGCATTGAGAGAACCTCCCTGACAAATGATGCAATTAATTTATTAATGAGTTTTTGACAAAATCTTTATTCTTTGTGAATTAGGCCTATACAGATCTAATAGCGCACTTCAAAATAACTCCATAAATATCACTCAGCTGAGCTCTGGCAAGACCTCAGATGTGAAGGCAGAGCAGTCAGGGTCCTGATTTGAGAGACTGGATCTGCTCTTTGCCATACCAAGCAATGCTAGAACTTTGCAGTAACCCTATAATAGTGCCTTTTAATTTCTCCTTGTGACTACCCATAATTCTCACTGATGTCCCTTAGGCCATGGAATTGTGTTTATCTTCTGGGAAAAACACTGTTTAGTTTTAGGTTGGGGCATTTCCTCCCCAGTTATGATGTGTGTCCTGAAGTACACTGTCTTCATCCTCAAGTGCATTTTAAATGAAGACCTCCAAAACTGCTTCAGAATGGGTAGGGAACATAAGACTCATCCTAGAGGAACCCCTCAAGTTCTTTGGTGACAGGAGTTCTCAAGTGAGAGCCCAAACCATTCCCAGATGGTGGTCAGCTTTGACAGTATATAAAATTCATCTTTGCAATAATTAAATACACATTGCATCAGACAGAACATTGAGTGAGGGGATGATGGGAGACAGGACAGAACCTGCTGCAAGGGAGAGGTTAAGGGTGTGGTAAAGCTTCAAGCTGGCCTAAAAAAGAAGACAGGTCTTGGCTTGGAGAACTCTGCCCTGTAACAATATAAGCATGCCAAAGGATGATAGAGTAAATGGTCTAATACCTTGGAAGTTTTTATAAACATTATAAGACAACATTATGGTCTAGCAATTTTGTTCTGATGATAAGTGGCTCTGTATTCTTCTGAGAGTTCTGATTCCTTTGAATAGACCTTTGACATTGGTGTGGTCCTTTGAGTGATGTGAGGAATGAGCACTGACTATGGCCAACCTAAGAAGAAAGGAACCTTATTGTCAGGGTCATAATCAAAACCTAGCAAAAGGCTGACTAACCAGACCTCAGCCAGGATGAGGCCAAGGCACAGTGACCAAATGAACAATCTCCAAGTGTTCTCATTGGATGAATCACCCACCCTGTCTCACTCAACTCGAGGTTCAAGTTCCAGGGAGAATAAGTCCTATTTGCCTGGTCATATGCCTGTCCTTGATGACAGTGCCCAAACCACTGCACTCTGCCAGAAGACCACACCATGCAAAGGGAAGTGGAGGTGCTATTGCCAGCAGAAGGGATGAGAGCTGCGGGGCAAACAGAACTAACAGGTGTCTGCAGCACTTCCAAAACTCTAGTAGTAAAGTCACCGAAGTAGAAAATGTACAAAACCACTGGTTTATAACATATATTCCTCTAGCTGTCCATTTCTGCCATCCCTAGATTGCATGACAAGCCAATTTGTCCAAATGAAGGGCTTCTCACTGTCTAACCTGGGCAGATCTGGCCCTGGAACTAAAGGGGGCTCTTCAGGAGTCAGGAGAATGCAAAGCTGGAAGGGGAGGCTTATGCGGTGGAGGCTTCTGCACAGACCTCCTATAATCCGACATGGATATGTGTCTCTGACATAATCCTGGCGGGGCCACGCCTTCTGTTCAGTAACATCGCTGCCTCTGGAGCAGCTTCAGTCTGAGATGAGCTGGTTGGCCAAATCCGACTTCTGTCAGCCAATTACTAGTTTTACCCGTTTTCCACCCTGTCTAGCTAAAGTGCTTGGAGAGATTATATTATTTTTTTCCTCACTTCGCAGTTTTTCCTTGCCTGAAAAATTGGAATACATCGTCACCAAATATGCTGAGCATTCACATGATAGATGGGCCTGTGACAAGGTAAGGATTATCATCCAATTGAAGATTGTCAGGGGAAAAAAACAACCCAAGAACATTAAAGGGTCCAATCCTGGAAATCTGCCTGATTTGTCAAAGTGACAGACTCCCCATGCCAGAGCATTCATTATTTCTGAGCAGCAATTTCCCAGGGTTGGCGGAGGTTGGAGAAATAGGCAGCAGCAGCCGCTGCTGCTACTTTTGTATTTCTCAAGGAAATGAACAATGCTGAAAGTGTTCATTTCTTCCTGAACATTGCATTTCTTAGAGTTTGTGCTCAAGCATGTGCTAGTGTTTTTAACCTAAGTACCTAATGTGGGTGGAGAGGCTGTTATTTAATTATTTCTTTGAATTTGACTTTGGAAAAAAAACGAAATTGAAACCTTACCTTTTCATTTTGCTAGGGAGTTGAACTTTATTTCAGGAAAAATACACAAGGATCTTCCTCTGGCAGGCACCAGAACTTCCTAACCTTCCCTTATTAATAACTCTGTCCATCTGGTGCTTAAAATTCCTCACCACATGAGGTCAGGCTGCTTAATAAATTTAATTGCTATGTCAGCCCTTTAGTGCTGACAGGCAAAGCAGGAAGACTGTGCCAAAGACATTCCAGGATTTCTGTGGGCAGCCAGTTAAGGACTGGGGCCATTGCTCAGCTGCAGCCTACAGCTTGCATCATCAGTGGCACCATCTCCAAGGCAAGGGCACAGAAAACCCTCTCTGTGCAAGGTGTCCACTGATAGGGACACCTGGAACACCAGCTCAGCCTCTGCACACGCCTGGGCTCAGCTCTTCTCATGAGTTCCTGTTTGGATTGATGATAACAACACTCACTGATTTGTAGAATGGGCCACTACCTCATGATTCTAAAGCAAGAACTGGCAAATCTTTTCTGCAAAGGGCCCAGATAATAAATATTTGAGGCTTTGTAGGCCAGATTATCTCTGTGGCAACAGCTCATTTCTGCTATTGTAGCACAAAAGCAACCATAGACAAAACATAAGCAAAATAAAGGACTTGTGTTCTAATAAAACTTTATTTACATGGATGGGCGTGGTGGCACACACCTGTAATTCCAGCGGCTTGGGAGGCGGAGCCAGGAGGATCGCAAGTTCGAGACGAGGGGAGGTCTGTGTAACTTAATGAGACCCTGTCTCAAAAAGTAAGAAAATGGGCTGAGAGTGCAGCTCAGTGGTACAGCTCTTGCACAGAAAGCAAGTGTGAAGCCCTGGGCTCAACCCTTAGGGAAAAAAACAAACAAACAAAAAAAAAACCTTTATTTACAAAGAAAACAGGTGGTCAGCTGGATTTGGGTCAAGGACCATAGTTTACTGACCCTTGCTCTAGAGCATCTGGGTTTTCTAAGAATCTTTACATATGGCCATTTAGCCAGCCCATGAATTAGCGGGGAGAGAAAGCTCTATGAACCCATATCAGTCACCAGCCCATCACTTAACTGTGTGGATTTTACCTCCTGAGTCTGTCTGGAATTTGTGCAGTTCTCTCCTGTGCTGTGACTTTAGACCAAGCTGCCATCATCTTTTTCCCAGGCCACTGTGGTAACTCCTGGCTGGTCTCCCCATGTGCATTTTTTCCAGTCTCTTCTTTACACTGCATGCAAGTGATAGCCTCATTGTGCACATTTGATCTCATGCTGCCACTGGTCCTCCTGCCCAGTGCCTTCTCCTTATTAAAATCCTTTAACAGCCTCTAACCTTTCTTAACATAAAGGTCCAAATTCTTACTGTGGCCTAATACTCACTGCCCATATTGACCTCTGGTACCAACTCTTGCCTCACCTCTCTCTTTTACCTCTGGCCACCAACCACATCCCCCTTTTTAGACCACCTCTCTCACACACATACACTGCATGTTCCTGAAATCCTCTTCTGTCTGAACCAGGAAGACACATGCACGTGCTATTCACTGGCTTATCCTGTGAATATCAACCCCAGCAGTAATCCCTAGAATGGTATTTGCCCAGATTTCTCAGCTATAGGCCTATTTGGCACCTTACTCTTTTCCTTCACAATATCTTATAGCAATTATGTGTGTGTGTTATAATGTATATGTGCTTATATATATTTGTGCTTAGAACAATTACACATCTATCCCAGTTATGTTATACATTTACTAATGTGTTTATTTGATTAATATCTCTCTGACACCAGACTATATGCCTCATGAGTTCCATTGCCAGGAGCACTGATTAACAATGAAAAGAGTATTTCCTCAGCCTCCACATACCTGTCAGTTTGTTGTGTTGTGAGGGCTTGTGTGTTTCTGTGATGCTGAAAGCTATGCCACTGATATTTCACATACCAGCAGGATCACCCATGGTGGACAGGTTTCAGCTGAGCATCCAATCTAAACAGACTAGGGAAAAGGATCTGGCAGCCCACTCCCAAAACAGTTAGCCACTGAAAACCCATGAATAAGCAGGGCGCAGTGGCGTATGCCTGTAGTCCCAGCGGCTTGGGAGGCAGAAACAGGAGGATCACAAGTTCGAGACCAGATGCAGTATGCAAAACTTAGCGAGAACCTGTCTCAAAAAAAAAAAAGTTAAAAAAATGGGCTGAGGGTACAGCTCAGTGGTCCAGCACTTGCAAAGCATGCAAGCACAAGGCCCTGGGTTCAATCCCCAGTACTGGAAGCACCATCAAATATAGTTCCAGAAAATGAGCCCCCCAGGCTGTCAGGCATTCAAGAAATGCCTGGGGAAGAGCTGCCTCTTTACAGTAGAGTCAATCTTAATGATGTGAATGGAGTAGAGCCCCTAGGACCTCCATTTGCTGATGTGGCATGCCTCAAAATAAGAAGAAACATAGTGGCTGCAACATGGGGCTCAAACATAAAAAGATTGTGTGTATGGCACAGTGTTGGTAGGGCTTTGTGCTGCTGTACTTAGGGTCACTATGAGTCAGATATGACTTAATGGGACCTAACCAACAAGAACCACCTCTTGTAGGAGAAACAGAATAAACAAGCCATAGTGGGAGAGGTTGTTTAATGTTGTCATGGGCATGAGCACAGGATTAGGACATATACAAGTCGCTAACTTAACGCTGAAGGTCCAGGGACACTTCCTAGAGTAGTGACATTTATGGCATGTGTGAAGGGATGAGTAGAAGTTGTCTATCACAGGGAATAATGCATTGCAGCCCTTGCCGGGTCAGCAGCTACAGACCCAGAGAGGCAAAGGAGAATTTGGTGGTTTTAGAGAACCAGGTAACTGGAACAAGGAATAGGGAAGGAGAGAGATGAGTCAGGAGAAGTAAACAAGATCACATCTACAGGTTTAGAGGTCATGTAAGAGTTTGGATTTTCCTATGATGGCCATCAAAAAAAAAAAGTCAAAAACCAGTAGAGCACCCTGGTCAGGGTGATTTTGTGAATATCACCTGATAGTAGCACATACAATGAATCCATGGAGATGTAGCAAGACTGGAGTCAGAGAGACTGCTTAGGAAGTAATTGCAGTAATCCAGGAGAGAGTTGACAATGGCCTCAGCTAAAATACTGACAAGGATGCTAGAGAGAGCCAGACAGATGGGTAGGTCTAGGAGGCAGAGATGTGCGGAGTACAGAGAGAGAGTTTCATTGAGGACTGGGGTCATTGAGTGCAAACCTGGGCCATTCCCTGACATATAGGGAACCCAAGAAGAAGAGATCTTTTTTTTGTTTGATTGGTTAGTTGGGCTTTTCATGTTTTTCTTTTTCTTTTTCTAGAGGCAAACACTCCTTTTTTTCCCCTTTGTTAGTAAATGCCAATGGGCTACAGAGTAATACAGCATTGGCTTTTTCCATTATGAATCATTTACATCACTTCTGGCAACACTTTCCTCAGCCCACAAAGTTTATGACACCTTATGGCTAATCTGTTGTAAAACTCAAATTCTTATTTGGGTTATATTCCCTTATTTTTCCAATGTACTCATGAAGTTGCGCTGTTTACATTGAGATTATCCTCTCCTTATTCATCCCTCCACACTGACCCTCCTCCCTATCCCACCTTCCCTAATCTTCACTTCCCTCTGCTAGTTCCCTCCCTTCTTCTTTCTACTCTTTATATGGTCCCTTCTACACTAAGGTTAATTGTGCATTTTATATACACCAATTTGATGAAGACACCTTTTGAGAAGTAACTGCCAGGTTCTCTTTCAACACATCAGGAGGTACCTGTAGAACATCAAACAGAGCTTAAATAGATTTGGAAGTTAGGCAAGAGCTGTGGTCTGGACATCCTGATTTGGCATTAGCCATCAGTGGGCCAATTCAATCACCCAACATGTGTGGATCTCAGGAAAAGAGACATGAACCTGGGGAACATGCACATTTGACAGATGGGCAGAGGCAGAGATGGGGAAAGAGCAGCAAGGAGTCTTTGGGCTGTGAATTTATGGAAATCAGAGATTCTTTCTCCCTTCTGCACCCACAGCACCTCAGAAAGAGTCTGGCACATACTGTCGAAGGCATCCAGCCCCTACTTGTCCAGTGACTTTTAAAGCTCTTAAACTGAAACTTCTGGTTTCAGGCAGCCTCTCTGTGATGCAGTAAAACAAAGGACTCAGAGTAGGAAGAAATGGGCTCTGTTCCAAAGAGAAAGACTGGAAAAGCACAAAAATCACAAGGAAAGTTATAGGAGGGTCTCCATGAAGAATGGGGCTGAGCAGTGAGAGGGAAGGAGCAGGGCAGACTTCCAGCCATGGCTCATTGGTGAAGGGGGTCCCAAAGCCCTCACCCAAAGGTGAGCCAGATGGCCCTGACAGTCTGGCAGGCCCGCAGGACAAGCCCACAGTCCTTGAAGTCCTTGGATCCATTTGGGGGAGTTGGTAAGACAGTGATTCTTCCTGACTGAGGGATGAGAACTGAAAAAGAGATTCATTTTGCCACACTCCATGTCTCCAAGGGCCGTGACCAGGCACCATCTTGAGAGGGAAGCTATTGTGTGAGATTGAACTACTCCCCGGCCTGAAAACTAGAATAATCATGGGTCAGGGAGCCTGGGGGTAACCTGCCTCAAGTCCATGGTGCCACACAGCTACAGCAGGCAGTTACAGAGTAGGGGAAGGGGGCACACAATGCACTGCCAAGTTCAGACCTCAGGAGGCTCTGGCGAGGGGAATACATAGGCAATAAAAGATAAAAAAGAAAACTAAAAAAGAAAAAAGATAAAATTACATTAGAATAAAAGGAATGACCCTCACCCTCACCTCCACCCCCACCCCCACCACCTCCAACCTCACCTCTACCATCACCCCAACCACATATCCACCCTCACCCCATCACCCACTTCCACTCTCCCCTCTACCTCTACCCTCACCCTACCCCCCACCTCCACTTCACCCCCCACTTCCACCCTCACCCCTCCACCACCTCCACCCTCACCCCCACCCTCCACATACACTCTCACCTCCACCCTCACCCTCATCCCCCATACCCACCCCCCTCACCCTCAGCCCCAGGGGAGGGGAGATAACTCCATATCATAAAGGTAACTTCAGAGACTGGCAACTCTGAGCCAAGGTCAGATAAAAGACTCCACCCTCAATTGACCACCACCTTCAGCTAACAAACACCAATTGCAGAGGACACAGAAAGAAACCATTCCAGTACTTTACCTTTCTTCCCCCACTACTGTGATGGAGCTTGAACCCAGGGATTTACATGGGGCAAATGCAGTACAACTGTGATGTACCCCTAGCACTTATTTTTGCTTTGAGGCAGGATCTCCTTATCAGGCTTCCTCTGGCCTGGGGCTCAAAATCCTCCTCCCTCAGCCTCCCAAGACTCTGGGACTGTAGGTGCACATTATCTGCCCTTTTTTTTTTTTAATCTTTTTTTTTCTTCTTTTCATCATAAATTTTCTTATCCTCATTCCTTTTATTCTAATGTAATTTTATCTTTTCTCTTTTTTAGTTTTCTTTTTTTATCTTTTACTGCCTATGTATCTCTTTCTATTCACTATACTTTTAGTATCATTTTTACTTTAATTTTTTAGAAAAAGAAATCTCAGTCTTTTTACTTCTTATTGCTCTAATGTTTACCTAATTTTGTTTATACGTATTTTTATTTATTGTGCAATTTTTTATCCTTTGCTCTTTTTCTCCCTCTTCCTAAAATTCATTTCCTTTCTGCATTTTCCTTTTTCTTTCTTTTACATAACTCTTACTGCTTCTTTCATTTTCTTCTTTCTCTGCCTCTTCCCACTCACTCATTTTTATATCAAGCAATTACAATCTTTACCTTCACTCCGAATAATTGGTAACTTCACAGCTTACTCTATATTTTTGTGGCCATTTTCTGTTCTGTGGCCGTTGGTTGTGTAGTGGTGGCTTTAACTGCTTTTAAATGTATTTTTTTATCTGGTTTGGTCAGGTATTATACCGTTACTATAGTGGGGATTGAGATCTCAAGAGAAAGCCATTCACTAAGAAAATCCCCCGAAAGCCAGATGTGATGCCACATGCCTGTATTCTCAGCAACTTGGGAGGCAGAGGTCAGAGGATCATGAGTTCAAGGTCAGAGGCAGCCTATATAACTTAGTGAGACCCTGTCTCAAGATGAAAAAATGAAAAATGGGTTCAGGGTACAGACAAGTGGTAGAGCACTTGCAGTATGTGTGAGACCCTTGGTTCAACCCCTGATTACCACACATAAAAAAAAAAAAAGATCCCCAAATAAAACTGGAAGAGATATTGCCGCAGACAAAGCTGCAGCCTACATTGAATGTAAGGTCTCCTGAAGACAGATGAGGAGTTGGCAGTGGGTAACAGAAAACACAGCAGCTCGGAGGCAGTGTGGATCTGTTCCGTTTATTTCCCAGATAGCCCAGCCTTTTATACAGTTTTTTAAACTTAGGCTATGCAAACAGTAAGAACAGTATACATGGTATCCCACAGAAACAGGCTTCACAAACACATATTGATCACAATAGCCCATAGCCCAGAACACAAACAAGAGCCCACAACTCAGAGCATAAACTTTACTGTCTCTAGGGGACAAACATCAGGGAGGTCTGTTATTCCTTAGGCGTTTTATCAATGACAAATTATAATGGGGTAGTTTAACTATTATTAACTACTCTGTTTTTAAGTGGAAACTAGGGACAGTTTATTATTAAGGTGTCACCCTATTGAGTCCACAATATGAAAAATGGGCATTCTAACTTACCAGATTGTTTTGCTTGCTGGAGGGCCGTTGGTATAGAAACTTTGGTTTGTATTAACTTAAGGAGTTCATGCTGTTGGAAGTCATTCAAGAATTCTTTTATTGTAAGTCTGCTAGGGAGGCTTTTTTAGCTCCCAATCTGAATGAGCACTGCTCACAGAGTCAGAAGATTATATATTTACATTTATTACTTGTATTTCATTAATATTTCCCAGAAATTTACTATATGAAGAAAACAGTGATCAATTCAAATTTAGGAAAAAGAAAAGGCAAGATTCCAAGTCCCTTTCCATGAAGAGACCTTCTTTTTGAGGTACTCTTCCCCTCTCGGTGGACTTTCCCTTCAAAGGCTTTGAGGTACTTTTCCCCTCTCAGTGGATTTTCCCTCTGATGCCTTTTAAAGGTACCCTTCCTCATGTGGGGACTCAGTCTACCCATCATGAGTGGAAATGACCTGGCAAGATATTTATCTCAACAGATTCCCAAATCATAAAAAAAGAAATATGAAAAAGTAAAGCAACCCATCTCCTCCAACAGACTATAATTTTTAAACTGCTAAATCTAAAAAATACTGATATGGTTGAAATGTCAGAAAAAGAATTCAAAAGTCTACTTGTAAAAATGATCAGTAAATTCAGAGGACACAAACAAGATGAATGGAGTAAAGAAATCAATAGCAGACCTACATCAGAAAGTCTCCAATGTAGAAGACAAAATCCGCAAAATGGATGAAAAATTCAACAAGGAAATTGAGATTTTGGAAAAAAAATTTTTTAAAGACCCAAACAGGTTGAAATGAAGAATTCAATAAATCAAATAAAAAAACATAGTGGAAATAATCACCAGTAGACTATATCAGTCAGAAGATTGAACACCATGGATGGAAGACAAGGTTGAAGAAATACTGCATTCAGATATAAACAGAGAAATAAATAAAAGAACATGACTATAACTTCCAAGAACTCTGAGACATAATCAAGAGATGAAATCTAAGAATCCAGGAGGTAGAAGAAGGAACTAAGACAAAAACTGAAGGCATAGAATACCTATTCAATGAAATTATAGCAGAAATTTTCCCAAATTGGGGGAACAGAAATAGACATTCAACCACAAAAGGCTTTAAGAACCCCAAATAGACATGACTGGAAAAGAACCTGTCCGTGACACATTATGGTAAAAATGCCAAGGATACAGAACAAAAATAATTTTAAATGCTGCAAGGGAAAAGCACTAGCTCACTTATAAAGATAAACCCATTAGAATAACATTATACCTCTCAGCACAAACCTTAAAACCCAGGAAAGCATGAAATGATATATTTCAAGTTCTGAAAGAAAATAACTGCCAACCGAGGTTATTATATTTAGCAAAGCTGTCATTTAAAATTGGTGGAGAAATAAAGACCTTCCAAGACAAGCACACGTTAAAGTGATTTGTTACCACCAAGCCAGCACTGCAGAAGATACCTAAAGGAATCCTACACATATGAGGAAGAAGGTCATAGTCATGAGAGTACAGGAAAGAATAAACTTCTTGAGTGGGACAAATGAACAAATTAGAGCTAGAAAAGAACCAGTCATATATGAATAAAAAAAAAAACCAGCAAACCCTGAGCATGAATAAGGGAAAAAGAATGACTACTATGCAAACCAACCAGCAATAAAGCAAGAAAAAGAAATTTAAGTGATATAAATAGGAAAGGTAGAAGTCAAATTATCCCTATTTGCGGATGATATGATCATACTTAAAAGACCCTAAAGACTCCAGCAGAAAACTCTGAGACCTGAGAAGCACTTTCAGCAAAGTAGCAGGATACAAAATCAACATACAAAAGTTAGTAGCTTTTTTATGTATCAATAATGACCAGGCTGAGGGGAAAAATCAGAAAAACAATCCCATTCGTAATAGCTTTAGAAAGGATAAAGTACCTAGCAACAAACCTAAGCAAGGAGGTAAAAGACCTCACAATGAAAACTTTAAAACACTGAAGAAAGAAATTGAAGAAACTAGAAGGCAGCAGGCCTACAGCTGTAGCACACTGGCATACTATCCCATTTGATCACAGAAGCTAAGCAGGGTCAGACCTGGTTAGTCCTTGGATAGAAGACCGCCTGGGAACACCAGGTGCTATAGGCTTGGGAGAAGGACCCAGAAGCCCACTCCCAAATAACAGTCAGCCATTGAAAACCCTATGAATAGCAGAGAAGCACTGACAATAGTGCCAGGCATGCCACAGTGTCAAAGGGTGTTTCATCTGTTGTAGATAGGTTTGCTATGAGTTGGACCCAACTTGACAGCATCTGAAAACAACTAGAAGATGGAGAGACCTCCCATGCTCATAGATCTGAGGAGTTAGTATTATGAAAATGGCTATATTACTGAAAGCAATCTACCAGTTTAATGCAATTCTCATCAGAACCCCAATGCCATTCTTCACAGAAATAGAAAGAAATCATATGTAAATAAAATTCATGTGGAAACACAAAAGATCCTGAATCTCTAAAGTAATCCTCAGCAGAAAGCCATGTAGGAGGCATCATAATACCTGATTTCTAATTATACTACAGAACTATAGTAACAAAAACAGCAAGGTACTGGCACAAAAACAGACCTGTAGACCAGTGTAATAGAATAGAAAATAACCTATACAGCTATAGCCACCTGATGTTTAACAAAGGTGCCAAAAACATAAGTTGGAGAGAAGACAGCCTCTTTAAAAAAATGGTGGTGGGAGAGCTAGATGTCCTCATACAGATGGCTGAAACTAGATTCCTCTCTCACCTTCTATGAAAATCAGTTCAAAATGGGTCAAAGACCTTAATGTAAAACCTGAAACTTTGAACCTGAAAACTTTGAAACTGCTAAAGGAAAACATAAAGGAAATCACTTCAAGACAAAGGCATAGGCAAGAACTTTCTGAATAGGACCCCAATAGCACAGAAAACAAAAGCAAGAACTGACAAATAGGATTGCATGAAATTAAAATGCTTTTACACAGCAAAGAACACAATTATCAGAGTAAAAAGACAGCCTACTGAATAGAAGAATATCTTTTCCAGCTATTCA
The DNA here is from genome assembly GCA_007922755.1 of Pedetes capensis. Lineage (NCBI taxonomy): Eukaryota > Metazoa > Chordata > Mammalia > Rodentia > Pedetidae > Pedetes > Pedetes capensis. Next base: position 48,493 of record VMDO01002658.1, read on the forward strand.
TCAAAGGATTTATATCTAGAATATATAAAAAGCTCAAAAATTTAAACACCAATAAACCAAAGTATCCAATCAAAATTGGCCAAATGAACTGAACAGAAAGTTCTCAAAGAAATACAAATGACCAAGAATCATAAGAAGAAATAGTCAACATCAGGAAAATGCAAATCAAAACTATATTGAGATACCATCTTATCCCAGTCAGAATGACTAGCGTCATCAAAACAAACAACAACAAATCCTGGTGAAGATACTGGTGGGAATGTGTGTTGTTACAACTGCTACAGAAATCAGCATGGAGCTTCCCAAAAAAACTAAAAATACAACTGTCATATGATCAAGCTATGTCACTCCTGGGTACATATCTGAAGGAATATAAGTAAGCCAACATCTGTGTTTATTATGGTGCTATTCACAATAGCCAAGATATGGAATCAAGCTAGGTATCTGTCAACAGATGAATTGATAAGGAAAATGTATTGTATATACACCATGGAATTTTATTCAGCCATAAAAAAGGAGAAATTATGGTATTTTCTGGGAAATGAATGGAACTAGAGATCATTTTAAGTGAAATAAACCAGACTCAGAAAAACAAACATCACATTTTCTCTCATATGTAGATGTTGTTTTTGTTGTTAAGTGCCACTGAGTCTGTGTCCAACTCATGGTGACCCTATGTACAATAGGTGAAACACCATTGTCAGTGCTTCTCTGCTATACGTAGGGTTTTCAAAGGGAGGTTGATTTTTGGGAGTGAGTTGTTGGGTCCTTCTCCCAACCCTATAGCACCTGTGTTTCCAGGCAGTCTCCCATCCAAGTACTAACCAGGTCCGACCCTGCTTAGCTTCTGAAATCTGACAGGATTAGATGCCACAGTGCTACAGCTGCAGGCTCTTGTTAGATTTCAATATATATTCAATATTAAAATATACAGATCATGAAAGTAGGAAGGATGTATGTAGCAGAAGAAAAGGAACTAAAGAGAGGGGGAAAAGGCAATAAGAAAGGATAATGGGGGAAAGGAAAAGAAATATCATGTTTTACCCTTAAGGTGAAATCTTGAGAGAAAGAGAGAGGGAGAATATGTGTGTGTGTGTGTGTGTGTGTGTGTGTGTGTGTGTGAGAGAGAGAGAGAGAGAGAGGGATACGTGGATATATTTATATATCTCATACACCAGCACTCATACACAAACAAGGCATGCAAGTAGACAAGGGACCATTGGCTGAGAAACCAAAGGGATGGGGGACACAACAGGTGATGGGGGAGGTGAACACGAGCAATATACAATGATAGGCATGTATGGAAGTGTGATGATGAAACCCATTACATTGTACACTAACTAAAAAACTACTAATAAAACAAAATGGTTTTGACATGTAAATAATGTTTTAAGCTTCTGTGACTGCAAAGTACACATTGCTGTGATTTGGTTCTGGGGTTGCCAGGAAGGGGGTTGTGCAGTGGGCAGCAGGTCCAGCCTGTGCCTGTCAGCCTTGCCTCCTGCCCTCCCTGTGAGGGTGACACACTGACCTGCAGCATGCTGTCCTCAGGGTCTTTTGCAGCAGCTTTCTGTTTAAGTGGCCTGAAACCCAAGCGAGAAAGAGGAGAGGACAGAAAGTGGAGGAGGAAAGAATAAAGAGCAGAGGTCAGGATTCGGGAGGCAGAGAGCCTGATGGCCTGAAATAATCAATTAGACATTTTCTAGGGGAATTTCCAAGCTCTGTCATGATCCATTATTCCATTTACGAAAATAGAAGCCAGGATTTGGGTCTCTTAGTCAGGCTCTTTGAGTGTCACACATATCTGAACTGAGAACATTTCTACAGAGTCAGAGTGGATGGAAATATGGAATTTCCCTGGACGAAAATGTAAAGACGCACCCACTGATAAGGCCTTTCAAGACCTTGACGGAGAAGGTAAGAAATGCGTATCTGGTAACACCATGTGGCCATGCCATTTCCTAACATGGGAGTTGTATCAGATGCTCAGAAGAGTCCCTCTCAAGTTCCTTAGAGACTGCCCAGAATTTGTCAAATTGTTCCTGAGCTTGCCACCCTGCAATAGCCCAAGGACCATTTTCTAAGAGCCCAGCCTCACGTTCTGGTCTTTGGCTTTGAGAATTCACAGGTGGAAGCAGCTCCCGTCAGCACTTACAGCTGGGCCAAAATGCACTTGCAGTGCTGTAGCTGGGCAAGGAAGGGGTTTTATTAGATTCTTGGGGCAGAATGGGGCAGCGAATTGCTGCAGAAAATTCAAACGGAAATTATTTCCAATGCATTGAAGATACAGAGGTTAGAAAGTCCCCATGGGAATATGAACAGGTCTCTTGCTCTTTTTTGATTAAGAACTTTGGTTCACCTCGATTCTGAGTTCCTGTCTTACAACTAGTAAGAGTTCTTTCTAAGCTTTCGGTCCTGTGTCATGTGTACGGGATGGCATGTGTATCTTTGAATGTTGGTGATCTATGAAATTGACCATAGATCAAAAGAGAATTCTAACTCTAACAAATTCTCTTTCCCAAGGTCAAAGGAGAGCTTTCTATAGATGCATTTGGATAATGTCATATCATTTATTAATTAAATTAATCAATTATTTTGTGATACTTGGGTTGAACCCAGGGCCTTGTGCATGCTTTGCAAGTGGGCTACCACTGAGCTGCACCCCCAGCCCCCCTGTTTCTTTTTTTAATTGAGACAGGGTCTCAATAAGTTATGGAGGCTGCCTCTGGCCTCAAACATGCAATCCTAGCCAGGTGTGGTGGCGCATGCCTGTAATCCCAGCGGCTCGGGAGGCAAAAGCAGGAAGATCACAAGTTCGAGACAAGAGGCAATCTGCGTAACTTAGTGAGACCCTCTCTCAAAAAGTTAAAAAAAAAAAAAATGGGCTGGGGGTGCAGCTCAGTGGTCCAGCACTTGCAAAGTATGCAAGTGTGAGGCCCTGGGTTCAACCCCCAGTACAGGAAAAAAAATGCAATCCTCCTGCCTCCACCTACTTTGGATTACAGGCATGAGCCACCACACCTGGCTGAGATGTCTCTTAAATAGTGACTTAAATGCAAGAAGCTGCTCTCCCAATCTTGCTCCTCTTTATCCACAAAATGTCAGTAATGTCATCAATGATGCTGGTACATTCCTTCCAAGACTATAGGCCCAGGGTCTCATATGCAAGCACATCCAAAAGACCAGTTGTGTGTTGCAGATGAGGTGCCCCACATGCCATCTTGACCTTGTGGAAGACAGCGAGAGTCAGCCAACACCCCTGCCTACTGTGGGCTCCAGCTCGTATGGGGGATGGGCCAGTCTGAATGTGGGCACTGTGTGTTCTGAAAAACTCTCAGTATAAATTTTCTTCCAGGAGAAGGAAATCTATCGCTGGCCTGCCAGAGAGTCCCTGAAAACCATGCTGGCTGTGGGCTGGACGGTGGAGAGGACCAGAGAGGGAGAAGCTTTGGTTCAACAACGGGAAAATGAGAAACTTCGAAGCGTTTCGCAGAGCAGCCAGGTATAGCCGCCATAGCCAGAAGCCAACACTGAGCCAGGAGAACCTGCAGGACTCTGGGAGGGCTCCCCAGGCTCCTTGGTGGGACCACTTAAGATGCACAGTGGGAACTTGGGTTGTATGGCATGCATTTGATAGCTGGAGTGGGGCTGCTGATGGGAGTGAGGAGATGATGGCCAACCTGGTGACTCCGCCTCTGCTGTCCTAGGGCAACAGCTACAACCCTGCGCCCCTTGACCTCTCCAATGTCGTGCTGTCCAGGGAGCTCCAGGTCAGTGCGCATGCTCGCAGAGCGACATTGCTTGCTTTCTGAACCCTTCCAGTGCAGGGCGTGAAGCGCTCTACAGAGTTAAAAGGGAAAGGGGGCAGGGGAGGATGCCTGTACCATATCCCCACTCAGAGGGGACTGAAGAGGACCATGTGGCACAGCAGCCGTGGGGAAAGCCTTGGCAGAACTAAAGAACCATCCGAGAAGCAGAGGCTGTGGGTCACTTCCATGGATAGTATAATGGGTGATGACTGCGAAAGAGGAAGGACAGCCAGCAAGTGACTGTCAAAACCCAAATCAGGTCAGCTAAGAGCAAAATCTGTGAAACTTAGCCCTGGGGCAGAGGTAGTTGCTTGGTCCTTATAAATGCCCCAAACCATAGGGACATCCTGTATATCCCACAGTGGATGTGCTCAGTTTCCCATAACGTGCAGGTAAGCAACTGAGGCAGGATCCAGCAATATAAAACCAAGAGAATGAAACTAAAAGCCCTGTGGTGCATGCCTGTAATCCCAGCAGCTCAGGAGGCAGAGGCAGGAGGAATGCAAGTTTGAGACCAGAGGCAGTCTGCGTAATTTAGTGAGATCTTGTCTCAAAAAAAAAGGGCTGGGGGTGCAGCTCAGTGGTCCAGCACTTGCAGAGCATGCAAGCGCGAGGCCCTGGGCTCAGCCCCTAGTACCACAAAAAAAAAATAAAAAATAAAAATAAAAGTTTAATTCCATTTGAGAAATCCTACTCATAGCAATTCCCACCAAGATGTGATTATTTTTGGTTTGTTAAGTTAAAGGTTTTTAGTGCTCTAGAGTTTAAGTTGACCCTTCCCTACCAACTCCCTATCTCAGGTCAGGTGTATGATGCTGAGCGCCTGTGATAAATGAAGAGCCAGCCATATGCAATTTCAACTGGAAATGTGTGTTTTTTCACAAGTGCATTAAACTGCCAGGTTAATAAGTTAGAAAGGAAGAATAGAATTCAAACTTGTTTACTGTGCATATGGGACAATATAAACCTAAGGACGTGCATGAGCACAGACTAATGACAAAAGACCTCCAGCAGTACACTATTAGCACTTGGTGGGACTCAGGTCCCAAAACTACATGAAATAGTCTGGCAGATATGAAGCTGGTTTTCTTGCTTGCGTTCTGTCTGACTCCTGTCTTCTTGGTGGAACACAGGGAATGGTGGAGGTGGTGGCTGAGAACTATCACAATATCTGGGCCAAGAAGAAGAAGTTGGAGCTGGAGAGCAAAGGTGAGCCTGATTTGCAACATTCTCCAGGGAGGATGAGCAGGGGATGGCTGTGTTCTCCCACGAATGCAAAGTTGGAGGTAATATATTGTCATCTCTCACCTTGCTGAATCCAGGTGGAGGCAGTCACCCTCTTTTGGTACCATATGACACCTTGACTGCCAAGGAAAAGTTCAGGGACCGGGAGAAGGCACAGGACCTGTTTAAATTCCTCCAAGTGAATGGCATAATAGTTTCTAGGTGAGTGTCTTCCATGTGATACTAGTGAGATGGGGCAGGGACATGAGCGTGGTCTCTCCTTCTCCAGCTATTTAATCACCCGCCTACAGACCCTTGGAAAGAGCTCAAATGAATGCATGCATGCATGCACAAATATGTGCTACAGGCCCAGGCTCTTTCTTTGTATCTTGTTCGAGCAATAGGAGTTATAAACTACATTCATGGGTCACCCTCAAGCTTTGGAAACTGGCCTTCTTTAAAGAGAAATGAGAATTTGAGGCACAAGCCAAACAATACATTGTTTGTCATGCTGGGTATTTTTAGTTTCCTCGCCTGTCTTTTTCAGTTGGCTCACTCAGGCCTACTTCAAAAGCTGTGTGTTTAGAAGTTCACAGCTGAAGGTCTTTGCAAAATATGCCACTTAGTTTTCATAGAATAAATAGTTGTCTTCACACTTGTATTTGGTTGTGCTTGATAGTTCATTGAACTGCATAATAACAATCACAAGCCCAACCAACAGAAATAGTCTTTGAATAAAGGGGGTTGATTCTTAGGAAGGTAAACTCCACTGGGCAGAACCAATGCATCCTGATTCCCTAAGACCTTTTACCTTGAGCGGATGGAAGTCAAAATTATCTAGATGGCTGCTGTGAAGCGGGCTTGACAGCTAAAGTCCTCAAGGTAGAATCTGACTGTGTCCATGGTGGTCAGTGGCCTCACGCTTGCTGACTCCTTTGGAGACTGAGAAACAAGCTCATGTTCCTAGTCTGATGGAACCGTCCCTCCTCAGAGAAGAGTCTGTTGAGTGTACTATTATTTCTTCTTTGAATTGCCTTCAGAACTTTTGCCATTAAATGCCAATAAATAAATAAATAAATAAAAACTATACAAATATTTCTATTGTATCTCACATGAAAAAAATTGCAAAACTTATTTGCCATTTTGTGGAGCAAGAAAGGTCATCCAGCAGGAGACAGCCTCCAGGGAAGCACTGGAGAAAGACTCCCATTGCCATGTTAATCCTGTTCTTAACAAGATGGATGGGTGTGTGATTTGCTCATAAATTACTTGCTCACAGAAATGAAAAGTTCCCCTTCGCTATACTAAAGGAGAAGTCAAGGAAATAGGGGAACTAGGGGGAAAGGTAATTTAATTCAGCAGACATGTCCTGAGTATTTGCCATGTGTCAGAGCCTATGGGAGGTCCTCAGGTAGACAGAGGATCAAGCAAGGTCCCTGTCACCAAGGGGAACTGCTGGGTTTCCCCTACCCCAGCCTGAGATCTCCTCTGTCTTCGCGCACCCCATCTCCTGGTGACAACCCGTTCTTCAGCTATTCAAGCCAAAAACCTTGACTGTTCTCTTTCTTCCCAACCCACATCAAATATTTCAGGAAAGCCTAATGGTTCTGACTTTATACCCAGAATCTGCCTACTTTTCACCCCCTTCATGCCATCACCATTATTGCTGAAATAGACTCTGATGGGGGCTCCCTGCTTCTGCCCTTGCCTCTCCCTGCCATGGTTAATTTTAAACATAACAACCAGAATGCTTCTGTAATAATGCAGGTCATATCATGTCACATATCATGTGTATTCAGAGCTCCCAATAGCTTCCTGTCTCACTCAGAGCAAAAGAAAATTCTAAGGATGGCCTGCAAGGCCCTAAGTGATTTGCTCCACCGCCACTCCCTGCCCTCTATCACTGCCTAATCACTGCCCCTCCACCTGCATTGGCCTCTCTGCCATATTCCTTCAACTCATCATGCATGCTCCTGCCTCAGGACATTTGCACTACCTAGTCCCTATGCCTGGAAAGCTCCTTCCCCACATGTCCATATGGCTCACTTTCTCATCTCCTTCAAGTCTTTACTCCAATGTCGACTTCCCAGTGAGACTAACCCTGACTGCCCTATTTAACACTACAGTCTCTAAACCTTTATTCCTGGGTCTTTTCGTCCTGCTTTCATTTTTCCTTCTATTAAACACAATTTATTAGCTTCTGTCACTCCACATAATTTATATTTTATGTCAATTTACAGATGGAATGTAAGTTCCCCCAAAGCAGGGATATTTGTTCCTTCTTTGACTTATCCCCAGCTCAGTGTTTGTTGTAGGATCTTTCTGAAAGATCTGTTGAGAAATTATTGAAGTATAGGTGTTGCATGTTTGCAGGATGAGTTTCCAAGTGCAAGGATAAAATCAGTCAGATGATGAGTCATGTCACTAAGACAGAATGACCACTAGCACTGGAAATTAAATTCAATGTGGGGAGGATGGGTGATGCACCAAAGTCACATGGTATCTCTGTTGCTTCCTGGGGCTCACCCATGTCCAAACTAGGGGTATGAAGGATATGGAGCTGGATGCCTCCTCCATGGAAAAGAGGTTTGCCTACAAGTTTTTGAAGAAGATCCTGAAATATGTTGACTCTGCTCAAGAGTTTATTGCCCACTTGGGTAAGTGTCACTGTGAAATATCGCAAGAGAATTTGACATTCCTTGCTCGAGAAATGGTCCTTTTATACTATAACTATTCATGGTTTATTTAGACATACAACCTACGGGGGTGGGGGGACCACAGCTGATGGTTTTTTCCCCCACTTAAAAAATCAATTGAGTTCCTTGGCTTCTCTGTTGCATTTGATTGACCCACTTATCGTTTTTTTGTACAACTCATGACTATTAACTTTCCCATTGTTTTGCTTTGTGACCCTGGACATCTCTGGAGCTGCTTCCTCATTGATAAAGTAGAGCAAAGGACAGTGAAACAGCTGAGGGATTGATACAAGAAATAACTAAACAGCTCAGTTGTAAAGTCCTTTGTAAAATATATTCCATGAAGTCATTAGGTTTATTTATGGCCTTTAGAAAAGCTGCTGTTTCTAAAGTGCTATGATTTTGTCTATTTTTTTAACTCTGTCCAAATTTACATTGTTTCTATCTTTGCAGAAGCCATTGTTAGCAGTGGGAAAACTGAGAAGTCTCCCCATGACCAGGAGATCAAATTCTTTGCCAAAGTAAGTGATTCTCTGAACTTAATCAAATTACCTTTTTCTTAGACTATCTCCTGTTTAGGATATAGTATAAACTGATCTATCAAAGATATCTAAAGCTCCAGTAGCTTCAATGGGACAGACATGTGTTTCTCTGCTGTAGAACAAACCCAAGGTGAGTGGGAGGTCTGAGCAGGTAGGCAACCTGCTCAGCTCCCTACTGTCACCCACGGACCCAGAATCTTACCCCTTTGTTTGTCCACCATCTCCAGAAGTGTGCTTCAAGCCAGTGTGGTGCAAACAGGCTCACCTGCACCACACCCATGGGAAAGGGGAAAAGAAAGGAGAGGGCAAGCCACTGCTTTCTAAAACTCTAACCCAGCAGCTAGAACTTATCCCTTTTAGCTTAATCTAGCGGTAAGGGAGGCTGGGTAATGGATTTTCTAGCTAGGTGACCCCTTGATCAGCTAAAACACAGAGAGTTCCATTGCTAAAATGAAGAAAGGGAGGATGAATTTGGGTGTCAGTGAGCAGTTTCTTTCATAGAATACTGCTCAGTGGACCTAAACCAGTGAAGGCCTTAAGTAGCCTTGCTCTGAGAAGCAGATGCAGGTGTTTGAGGCTGGTAGGACAGGGCCCTGCATGGCACGCACCTGCTGATGTCATGGCCAGGCAGCAGCATCTGAACACGAGTGGTGCCTGGGTCTCCCCTGTCCATCTGACTCAGGACCTCATGCACATTTATGTGAGCCCCAAGTCAGTGGCCCCCTCCTCTCACATATTCCCAAGGCTTCTGGTTTGAGGCATGTTCTTGTTGTTAGGTGCCATTGAGTTGATGTCCGACTCATAGTGACCCTATGTACAACAGGTGAAACACCATTGTCAGTGCTTCTCTGCTATACATAGGGTTTTCAAAGGGAGGTTGATTTTTGGGAGTGAGTTGCTGGGTCCTTCTTCCAACCCTATAGCACCTGTGTCTCCAGGCAGTCTCCCATCCAAGTACTAACCAGGCCTGACCCTGCTTAGCTTCTGAAATCTGACGGGATTGGATGCTGCAGTGCTACCACTGCAGGCGGTTTGAGGCATAGAAAAGGAAAATATAATGGCAATAGGGATCCAAACAGTAGCGCTTACTGCGAATTCCAGGGTCTGTGTTAGGAGGCTTCAGGCTCACTGAAAATGAATTCTTAGAAAGGAACTGACAGAAGGGCTCACACTGGCTTCTCAAGTTGCTGTATGGTGGATTTTCTAGGTCCTTCTCCCACTGGTTGACCAGTACTTCTCCAACCACCACCTCTATTTCCTGTCCTCACCTCTGAAGCCTCTTAGCAGCAGCGGGTATGCCTCCCACAAGGAGAAAGAAATGGTGGCCAGGTGAGTCTACAAAGAGAAAGTCACTGTGTTAGTCAGCTTTGAGTTCCTATAACAAAATATCTGACATAATTAACACTCAGAAGTTTATTTAGCTTATAGTTCTGAGATTGGAGGGCCTATTGCTTTGAGCCTTTGGCAGAGTGCCATGTGACAGTGACAGGGAGGACTTGCTACACCAAACTGTCCAGGAATTGGGTGGGGATGGGGGTGTGGGGCAGGCAAAGGCCCACGATCTCCTTCAAGGACATGTCCCCATTGGCCTAATAACCTTTCACTAGGTCCCACCTCCTAAAGTTCCTCTGCTTCCCAATAATGCCATCCTGGAGACTAAGTGTTGGACACACAGCCTTTGGTGGATGCTTACCCAGACTATGATGTCATGGTGCTGATGTGGTCTGTGTAAGACACTGGGTACCTAGGGACTACATGATGAGTCTTTTGGAGAAAAGAAGCATAGCCTAATATTGGTAGTTCAGAGGTTTGGCAATCATCTTGATTTTGAAAGAAATTATATTCCTATCCATCTGTGTAATTTCAGCAACTAAGAGAAGTGCACTATTGGGGGTATCAGTGGGGCTTGGGAAAGAGTTACATACCCAGGCCACCCTCTGTCCCAAAACAACATTCAGAAGGCCTGGATCATTTGGAAGCTTGGGAAAAGTGAACACACAACCATGAGAAGAAACAGGTGGACCCAGCTTTCAATCCCCGTATCAAGTTTACAAAACGAAAAAAAATTTTTTTGATTAGCTCTTACAAGTCCTGGTATGAATGATCTGAGATTTAAAATCGAGAACAACATAATTCAAATTAAATTCCTAACAGGAAAAAGACGATTTCTTCAGAAGCATCAGTCTCCCTGCTCATGGTTCTAGGCATAATGTGTGGACGCCTTGACATAGACCGGAAAAGAGGGGATGCTTTGTGATCAGGCTAAGAATGCCTAGGGTCCTCTCTTTGTTTAATCAGTGAAAGACAAAGTGCAGGTGAAACGTTTAAATAGCAAAGAATTAAGGGTGGTAATGAAAGACTAAGAACTCTTTCCCTACCATTCTCTCAACCCTATAGCACCTGTATTTCCAAGCAGTCTCCCATCCAAGTACTAACCAGTCCTCACCCTGCTTAGCTTATTCACAATGAGAAGTGAACATTGTACTTTACAAGAACTCAGCCATTAGATATCACAATCTTTAGAAGGATATGCAACCTCAGGATTTAGCTAGCATTATTTATTATATGCCTGCAGCCATATGACTGTGGCTGATCCATCAGATCTCAGAAGCTAAGCAGGATCAGGCCTGATTAGCACTTGGATGGGAGCCTGCCTGGGAGCAACAGGTGCTATAGGTTTGGGAGGAGGACCTGGCAACCCACTCCCAAAACACGATCAGCCATTGAAAACCCTATGAATAGAAGAGAAGCACTGACAATAGTGTTTCACCTGTTGTACATAGGGTCGTTATGAGTCAGACACTGATTCAACGGCACCTAACAACAACAATTTATTGTACACTCCTTGTGGTTAAGCACTGAGCATAATTTTTCATATATGGGAGATATTGCCCATTTGAGGAAGTGTCATTGTGAAACTTCACAATGTTGTAAATTAAAATACCACCTGTGCATTAAGATCTCCCTTTTGCAGAGGAAGAACTGAGGTTCAGTCAGGTTCAATCTAGTGCACAAAGTGAGCCAAGTAGTAAGTTAGGATGAGAATGAAGATGTAGTCCTCTCGATTGCCATAGCATCCCATTTACTCGGTACCCTAATTACTTATCGAGATGAGATACTCTTAGAATCAGGTACTGGCAAAGTGCTCCTTAACATTTTCAGGATGCACCCCTGTATTTGTAAGAAGCTGGGGAAGTGAAGGGCAAGGTGAGGTATTCAGATGATCCAACAGAGGGCAGAAGTGTCTGTTTTCTTCATCTGTTTTTTAGACTGTTAATTCATGGAAATGTAACATTTATTCAACCAGGCACCATTTGTCATGGCTGCAATACGACCTAGAGCTGATCAGCCTTGCAAATCGCTTTCAAATCCACTAGCGTGCTTGCTGTGCTCGCCCAGAGGCAGTGTGTTTGCACTGCGTGTGTTCTCATCACCAGGTTTCTCTTGATGCCGCCACCTGCCATGCTCCACCTCTTCTGCATCTGTGCCATTCACCTGGGGGGCCCAGGCTCCCTCTCCTGGAATCCCTTCACTCTGTCGTCTTCACACTCTATGGTGGAGGAAGGCCACCTGGGAACTCTGGTGCTCCCAACTCTGGGCTGAGGGCAGCGTTTCCATTTAAATCCCGGGCTCTTAGTGGGCAAGCAGGAACCTTTGGAAATTTTAGGTCCCGACTGTGGCCTGGCTGAGAAAGCACTCCTCACTGTGAGGAGAGCCACACCGGTATTAGGATCCAATAACTCCACCAGCTGCTTTCGAAAGGCTTTGTTTCTTATTTACACAAGACATATGTCCATCCACGTTGGTGCATTCTCACCAGAAATCTCTGAGTTCATCTGCTCCTAATCCTGAAAACTAACAGTCACTTGATTACAGAAGAGAAATCTAACACAGAGCAGAGAGTATGGAAGGGGCTTCACGGAGGCAGCCCAGTTACTCACGGGCAGAGAATAGACCAGGAACATCAACAGCACGGGCCACATTCTTTAACACTATTTGTCCCCCCTCCCCAAGGTCCACGAGTTCATATCAAATATGCAGCAGCCCATATTTAATTTCATACTAGCTGGCTGCCAATTTTGGTTAACTTACTATTCATCCCCTCAAGTTCCAGACCAGGGGATTCCAAATTATTTCTACTACCAAAACTAATGATTAACCACTGGAGACTTAGGCGATGAATTTTCAGTGGGCAGCCCAGAAAAATCCAAGACATTAACTGAAAACCATTGAAAAGTGAGCAAGTCTCATCTGCACCAACACTGAGGATGGATTTCCTCTCTGTTTGAGTTGTCCTGTAGAAGACTTCTGTCCTGTGTGAGGCAAGGAGCCCCACAACAAGTTTTGAATGAGAGGCTGGCTTAGATGTCAGCTCAGTCCCACCATGGAACGCCATGGCCTAAACAGATGTTTTATTTTCGCTTTTCCTCTATCACTCTTTCTCTTTCACTACTTTATGAAGGGATAGCAAAGTTCTTGTCCATCCATGCCAGTGTCAGATCATGTGTGAGTCCTGCATAATCTCCTCCCAAGAGCATCAGCGACACAGGTCACATGATGGCCACAGTGCTCCCACGGGGTGAGGGGCATCAGCCACATGCTCAGAAACATGTACAGGGCTCCCTTCCCACTGCGCAAGGCTCTCTGTTAGGCACTGTAGAAAGTCAAGTAATGAGGCATAGTTGAACTCTGAAGGAGCTCCCTGGTGTAAAATAATGTAACATTGTCAAGAAGGGTCAAAACCACAAATGCCTACCTCCTAGGTTTTGCTCCTTTGCTAGGACTCACGTAGGATGGCAACCCAGACAACAGCACTAGGACAGACTAGGGAGATAGCAGAGAAAACACATTTCTTAAAAAGGTTTTTTTGTTTGTTTTCATGTAATACAATCTTGCTCCCTACCCTAACAATGAACATGTTTCTAATCCCAACTCCTTGCCCCCCCCCTCCCAACTATAGCCTCCTATCTCCTTTGAAGGCTAGGAAATGGTTTGTAATACATTGCAGCAATGGAAAATGCCTGCTTCATTTCACAATCCTCATTTATTCCTGAATCTCATACAAATGAGCATTTCAACACATGGTATCTGCAGCAAAGAATAGTTTGCACAAGGTCACTGTAAAATATTGTAAATATTACAAGGGAATTGTTTTCAGGAAGGATAGAGCTACCTGCAAGGTTCTTTTTCTGATTTTCCAAGATGACAACACAAATTACATTATTTTTTTGAGCATGGTTCAAAGAATTCTTGAAGAGGAACATGGTGCATCCTTCTATAGTGCTAATCTGTGTTCTCTGCTTCCTAACAAGGTGGTGGTTGTGGTGGTGATGGTAGTGCTAGGTGCCCTCAAGCTGGGTCTGACTCATCGTGACCCTATGTACAACAGACGAAACGTTACCTGACACTGTACTACTATCAGTGCTACTATCAGTGCTTCTCTGCTATTCATAGGATTTTCAGTGGCTGATTGTTTTGGGAGTGGGCAGCCAGGTCCTTCTCCCAAGCCTCTAGCACCTGGTGTTCCTACCCATCGAAGGACTAACAAGGCCTGACCTTGCTTAACTTCCAAGATCTGATAAGATTAGATGCCAGTGTGATATGGCTGCAGACATAGGGGTAGTAGAGGGGTACAAATTAGTCCTTGCATCTCTGTCACTTTCTGAATTGCATTATTTTCTGCTTCAGCTTGTTCTGCAAACTTGCTGCTCTTGTTAGACACAGGATTTCCCTCTTTGGTAAGTAGAGAGAAGTGTTGCTGAAGGCTGCACTCCTTTCTGTAATTACATTCGACTTCCATTTTGCCTTTATTTGTGGGTCCCCCAGACAATCTGAGCCTTGGGACTAAGGTGTCACCTAAATTTGCCATAGAAAATTGATCTGAAGCATGATAAATGACCTCTCTACCCCTTTAATGGCTCAGATTTTCCACACCAATGATTGTTTTAAGCTCTGCCTCTAACATCCATCATGACGCAGAGACTGTGTCAGGATAGAGATAAATGCCTTGTCCCTGAACACAGGCCCAGCACTTTGTGTGTTGGTGGTTAATTATACTGGGCCATGGCTTATGCATATTGAGGTAATTGCACTTAGGAGACAAGGCTGAGTGGTCTGAGGAGTCACGGGTGATGTTCTTTCCTAGGGAGTGATTCTACTACAATGGTGAGCTGTCTTCACATCTTAGCTCAGACACTGGACACAAGGTAAGTCTGCCAGTTTTTTCCAGTAGCTCCTCAAAATTTCCTTTCTGACTGCCTCATAGGGTCCAGACAAATCTGACCCTGGAAGTTAGCACTCTCTGTTTCTCATTCCCACAATGCAGAGGCACCATAGTGGCATATACTGAATGCTAAGGGCTGAGCGGAGCTGGGATTTAGCTCAGTTGGTAAAGCGCTGCGCTGCAGTCTCTGAGCGCCCAAGTTCAATTCCCAGCACCGCAAAAATGGGAGAAGGGCCTGGCAATCCACTCCCAAGACAATCCCAAAACAGTCAGCCATTGAAAACCCTATGAAGGTCGCTATGAGTTGGATACCGACTCGACGGCACCTAACAACAACAACAAGGGCTGAGCATTTGATCAGTTCTTACTTTCTCATACTGAGAAATTCATCTTTCAGAAGACAAAATACAGAGTGTGGCGGCCTAATTCTCCACAAAAAAACGAAGAGCTGCTTATAGGTAGTGTAAGATCCTGAAACAGATGAATAGTATCACTCTGAATTCAATAGAGCCAAGGAGAAAATGGAGGGACACCTGGCTTCAGAAAGATCAGAGACAGCCAGGTGGGTCGGCTCATGCCTATAATCTTGGCACTTGGGAGGCTGAGGCAAGAGGATCCAGAGTTTGAGGGTAGCCTGGGTTGCAGAGCAAGACCTTGTCCCAAAATAAAATAAAATAAAAGTACAGACAAGATGGCCTGGGGGTCTGTGGGGAAAGACTGCTAAATACGGAAGGAAGTCATATAAAATAACTTGTAAATTCTGGTAATATTAACATAAATACCATTTTATAAGAGAGAATGGATGGGGATGCTATCTTTAACATACTCATTAAGAAGGATCTTTGTCAAAGTCAGGGAGCCAGTGCAGAAAGGCCACCAGCCTCACAGAGTGCCCCAAGACGAAAACTCATAACAAATTGGTGGCTATAAAAGATAAAATAAATATGGAAAAGTATCCTCATAAAGGTGTTTTTATGATTTGGGGTTTGGTGGTGAGGTTTAGTTTTTGTTTGTTTTGAGAACAAACATATATGGCGATACTGTAATAGACCAAGTCATCCCAGGTGACCAAAGTCCTTTACAACTGAAATGAAGGATCTTTATTTCAAGAAACATGCAAAACGGCTTGGAGAGAGTCCATTGTTTCTGAAAAGGTAGTGTTTAAAAATCACTCTTGGCAAAACATACAATGTTTATAGAACAGGAGCAAGCTGGAGGACTATATTTTCTTGTTTCTGTTTTCCTGATAGGTTGGATAATTATCAGGAAAATTCTGTAGATACAAAGCACTTATCTTCGAAGCAAGTCTGGCATAATCCTCTGAACAAGATGTAATAATATGGAAAGTTATAAATGACTTACCAGTTTTCTTCCAATTTTAAGTTTTATAAAAACAATTTTGAGAGAAAGACTCAGATCATCATAGCTAATCTCCGTTCCTCTAGGGCACATTTCAATGTCTGCTCCCCAGTAAAGCTATTTTTATTTTATTTTATTTTATTTTATTTGCGGTGGGGTGCTGGGGGTTGAACCCAGGGCCTTGTGTTTTAAAAGGATTCACTCTCCCTTTTCTCTCCCTTCATGCAGCCTAGGACTTCCCTGCAAGCTAACAAAAATTCCAAGCTTCACTTGACTTGTTTCTTCCCTCCCTCTTCCACTTAATGTCTCTCCATCAGAAGAGATAATGTTTTTAGATAGTCCTTGTAAAAGTTCCCGAGCACACAGTGAGTTGCAAGAAAAACTCACTTTCTTGTCCTTTTGTTGTTGTTGTTGTTTTGTTTTGTTTTGTTTGTTGGTGGTACTGAGGGTTAAACCCAAGGCCTCGCACTTGCATGCTTTCCAAGTGCTCTACCACCGAGCTGCACCCCCAGCCCTTTTTTTTTTTTTTTTTTTTTTTTTTTTTTTTTTTTTTTTTTTTTTTTTTTTTTTTTTTTTTTTTTTTTTTTTTTTTTTTATTATTTTTTTTTAAGACTAGATCTCACTAAATTGTGCAGGCTGCCTCCGGTCTCAAACTTGCAATCCTCCTGCCTCTGCCTCCCAAGCCGCTGGGATTACAGGCGTGAGCCACCTTGTCTGGCTTTCTTGTCCTTTTTATTAGATATTTACAGAAGACTGGAGCCAGCTGCAGCATTCTGTAGATGGCAGATGACTAGTCAGTTTCTTTCTAAATCATTCTCTACATGTCCTGAAGAGCTGAGCAGTGATTCCCCCAAACTGAGCTCACCATCCCATCATGAGCCCCTATGGAACTATGTGTCCCAGGCTTTCTTCCTGGATGTTAACTGTCCTCTCCATTTCTCCTGACACAGTATCATTGGGTGACTACAGTGTCAAATGTCTGCCCAAGCTGCACTGCCAGTCACCACTTTCAAGAAGGGGGTTGGCCAAAAGTTCAGATTCTGGTTCTGGTTTGAGCCCTCTTTGCTTGCAGGACCGTCATGAAGTCAGGCTCAGAGCTGGTGAAGGCTGGTTTGCGAGCATTCTTTGAAAATGCTGCAGAAGACTTAGAGAAGACTTCAGAAAACCTGAAGCTTGGGAAGTTTACCCATTCCAGAACGCAGATTAAAGGCGTTTCTCAGAATATTAACTACACCACAGTGGCTCTGCTCCCCATCCTGACGTCCATCTTTGAGCATGTAGCTCAGCATCAGTTCGGGGTAGATCTACTCTGTGAGTACTGTGCTGTTTATCATGAATTCCTATGCACATGGCCAAAGACAGGAAGTATAAGACCTACTCACTTATGTTGACCTCAAGAGAGGAGAAGAGAGATAATGATTTCATTCTGTTTTCTTCCAGGGTTAAAAAATAAATAAATAAAGTAATGGGCTTTTGGAAGGGAAGAAATCCCTTAATTTCAGTACATAATATTTCCTCTTTTCCCAATTTTATTCTCAACCAGAATCTCCCATCTGCTAGTCTAGCTCTTAGCTATTATGTTTCCACTTAATTTGAAAAGGTTATCTGAGTAATACAGCCTGAGATGTACATTTGCTCCCAGGGTTTTTCAGACACTATTTTTCCTATTAAGAAGCCTTAATTTATTCATTGGTACCAGGAGCACAGGAGAGAGAGAAACATTTCATTATCTGAGCCTTCAGAAGAAGACCAAAGTCAGTTGGTTTTATTTTACTTTATGTTTGACACCATGTCCAACCCCACCCTCCACAGGCCATGCACATATTCTATTATCAAGCCTCCCCTCTGCGCTATAAATGTTGCCACATGATTTTACCTAGCCAGTTGTCAGTGACTTTTCCTTATATCCATGATCAACTGAAAATCAGTCATTCCTGATAAGTGGGAGTTTGGTGTCATGGAAACAGTGAAATTCCTTCATTTTAAGATAAAATGTTAAATTAGTTATGATTATGTTAAAGTACTCCTAACTTTGGTATTAGCTACAGACATGGTTAGGGGCAGGTCACCTGCACATTAATCTCTATGAGTTCCTAAATGGAACATGCCCTTCCCTTAGCTAAAACCATGATGCAGTTTTGAAAAACATACAACAGAGAATCTGGGATGAGCTAATTTGAGGAATGTTGCTCCTTCTCTGAAGATATTGGGCTATTGTATACATCTTCCTAGGAAATGAGTAGAAGGTTCATTGAAGGTTTTTCTGCATTCTTTCTGCTGAAGGAAGAAAATAATTACACTTGATAACATTTGACTATAATATATCCCTATTTTGGAAAAGAATCCCGTGTGGAATGGACCATTGCTCAAATGATTCCTTTTCCTGTGAAGCATTGTGATCCTCATCCATAGTGCCACAGAGGAACCAGGATGGCTCTGTGGAGGGTATTTTCCTATAAGTGTTTCCTCTCCCAGTACAGCAACTAACAAAGTAGCATCTGGGTAGAAAAGGGCTACATTTATAGAGAGAGAGGGGGAAAGGGAGGAGGGGGAGACCCTCTGCTCTTAGCTGATGCCTACCTCGTTTTTTCTCTGCCTGGCCTTTTCCATGCGCAAGAGATGGAGCTGGGATTCACCTATAGTAGTAACATCTCTTCTTTGTTTCAGTGAACGATGTGCAAATTTCATGCTACCACATACTGTGCAGTCTCTACTCCCTTGGGACAGGAAAAAACATCTACGTTGAAAGGTAATTAATGAACAAGAAAGGGCTAATGCATTAGGGACAAGAAAATATTTCCTGTGGGTTTATTATTATAATTATAATTATTATTATTATTATTAAACCCTTAATAACATCTTTTCAATCCAGCAGAATCAAAATGTTCTCTGTTCTGGAGTGGTGGGTTTGAGCCTAGGTCATCAAACCTTTGTGGCAATATAAAGACATGCAACGCCTTCTGTGAAGAGAGCTGTTGAAGATATGTGGCTAGAGGAGAAATATGGTCAAGTCTTGTCCTAGTAACCAAAAGATGTTGAAGACTTGTCTATTTCTTCATAATCACAGCTTCCTTTACAAGTTCCTATGGCTCAAGCTTGCTGGGATACTCAGGGGACATAAGGCAGTTGCTTTAGTGTTTAATGAGTTTCCTTGGGATACAGCCCTGGATCTTTGCCATTCTCAGCTGTCAGATTAGCTATCGTTTAAATAAGGGCACGCTTTGGTGGCAGAAACACCATTCAATGATCTTGAATCTGAGCAAGTTTATTTACAGAGAGGTTTGGGTTCCAGCTTTGTCTCTGTAATCTGCCTGTCACAGTGGGGTCCTTGGTGACCCCTTGCTTTTCAGTATCAGATGCTATGTTATATTCTATTTAAATCTAGGCATAAGATTAGAAGGATAAAAACTGTGGACTTAGTCTTATCCTGGAATCTCTTCTTTTTTTCCTCTTTCGCCCTTTCAAACAAGCCTGAAAGAATTTGATCTGCACTTTAAATTACTTAATCTAAACATTCCTTGGCATCTACTTGCTATATGCTACCTCTATTTATGATGCTTTTATCAAACAACCTAACAACCCTCACTTCATCACAAAATATACATAAATTCAGATTGCAGTTTCTTAGTAAAGCAAAAAGAGACTTGATCTCCTTAAAGAATTAAAAAAACCAATAAATTAAAATCATGTGCTAACAATGAAAAATTGTTGAAGGAATGTCTGTTTCATCAGAATCATAAGTCCCAAATAGCTTCCAGAGTTCAAAAAATTGGCTGAATAACTGACTGATTTTGTTTTGATTATGATTTTAAGTCTTTATAATTTCCAAGCTTCCCTTATTTTACATAAAATATGAATAAATAGTTTTGTCATGGACAGACAAAAGTTTTAACCATGTTTTATACCAAATCAACAAGAAAATTAATACTTTTTTCTTCAATTAATATGAATTTCCCTTAGAGAAAGTGTTTTGCATTCATTTATCCAACTGAGTATTTGTAAATATTTTCTGAGTGTCTTTCCTTATTCTCATATATATATATATATATATATATATATATATATATATATATATATATATATATCCATGGGCTAGAATTTAGCTCAGTTCGTAGAGCAAAGCTCTGCAGTCTCTGAAGTCCCAAGTTCATTTCCCAGCACTGCAAAAATGGAAGTAGGATGTGGCAATCCACTCCTGAGGCGATCCTGAAACAATCAGTCATTGAAAACCCTATGACGGTAGCTATGAGTAGGACAGGACTCTATGGCACCTAACAACAACAATGTGCATATATATATATATATATATATATATATATATATATATAATACCGATAGGTGCATGTGTTTCTTTGTATAAATTTTTTGTAAAGCTTATACATTTTTCTTTTGAATAAAAAAGTCAAAGGTCAAGTCTGAAATGTCAGACCAGAAAGACTCTTCCTCATTTGGCTTTTTATATTTTACTCATGTGTTCATTGCAGGTTTACTGTGTCTGCAGCACTGAAAATATTGGCACTTGTGTTTTGTGCCTTGCATTGGTACAAGTCAAGGTTTAGAGAAGTCCTTAGGTCAAGGCTGCCCCTATTGACTCTGATGGTTGACTAAGCAAGAGTTGGGGATTTAAGAATTGGGGATTTAAAATCCCAGAGTTGTGTTGGTGGTACTATTAGTGATTTTTCTTTCTTTCCTCATGATTGTGAAAGACATGCTTATTCAAACAAAACAAAACACTACACAAGTATGCAAAGTTAACAGCCTCCCATTTTTCTCACCCCAGACCACCCCCAATCTGAATCCAATTCCCAAAGGAAGCCACTAGCAGCTGTTTGGTATACACTAGTCCAGATAGTATCTGCATAAGTACATTTTTATACATGTGAAATCATAATACCATATAGCTTTGCAACTGTGTCTTACTGAGTAAAGCTAAAAACTAAATTTCTTTATCATACATACATGTATACAATACATGTATACGATACATGTATACAATACGATACATGTATACAATACATGTATACGATACATGTATACAATACATGTATACGATACATGTATTTTAAATTCTTTTCATTTAGATACATTTAGATACAGTATTTGTTAATTCCCTACTTAAAAAGATGAGCAAGCTAGGTGCGGTGGGGCACACCTGTAATCCCAGCCACCGGGAAGGTAGAGGCAAGAGGGTTGCAAGTTCGAGACCAGAGGCAGTCTGCGCAATTTAGCAAGACCCTGTCTCAAAAAGTAAAAAAACATATGAGCTGGGGGTGCAGCTCAGTGGTACAGCACTTGCACAACATGCAAGCACAAAGTCCTGGGTTCAACCCCCAGTACCGAAAAAAAAAAAAAAAAGAAAAAAAGAAAAAAGGATGAGCAGATTTTGTATATAAGCCAGGCACAGTGGTACCTATCTGTAATGCCAGTACCTACCAGGCAAAGCATGAGGATCACAAGTCCAAGGCCAGCCTGATTTACATAACAAGGTGCTGTCTCAAAACAAAACAAAACAAAGTGTGCATTGAAATTCCTAGCCACTTCCTGTGCTTTCTACCTTTACACTTGTGCTATAAAATTTATTATAATATTTACATTCTGTTCTAGAACTAATATTCCCTGAGATATTTACCTTAATTTGTGTTTAAATGATTCAATGCATCACCCATACTTTTAAACTAGGATTTCCCATTCCTGACTTTTTTTTATTTTGACTGATCTTTTGACTGGCTGGATTCATCATTAAGTAGTTATTTCTACAAGAGTTCTTAGATGCGCTTCAGTCCTTGCATATTTTGGAATACCATCCTTGACTTTTATGTGTGAACAATTTCAATGGCATAAAATCCTTGTCTTTTTTTGTTTGTTTTTTTGTTGTTTTTGAGACAGGGTCTCACTATGTACCCCAGGTTGGCCTTGAACTTGCATCATTTGTCCAGCCTCACCCTCCCTCCCAAGTGCTGAGATTATAAGCATGTACCACCACACCCAATAAAACCTTGTCATTGTTTCTTCCCTCAGATGCACAGAGATATTGTTTCTTCATAGGCTGGGCCACGGGATTTATTCCACTTAAACATGACTTTGCAGCAGGAGGGGAGGAACTGGCTGTTCACAGTGTTCTTCATCCTTGAAGTTAGTTAATTTCACCACAAACCCCTTTTCAAGGTTGATTATTCTGTATCAGTCTTCTTCACTTCTCTTCAGAACTCAGTGTACTCTGCTTTTCAGAATTGGCTCCTCCTTTATTTCAGGAAATTTTCATTTTATTGTAGACTTTGCATCAGTTAAGCTTTCTTTTACAGGTACCCAAGATAACCTAAAGAGGGGAGAGGTTCATTTCAGCTCGCATATTTGGAAGTTTCCGTCCATTGTTGCTCGACCCTGTTGCTTCTGGGCCTGTGGTTAGCGCATCAGAGCAGGGAGCACATGGTGTAGAGCGTGCTGCTCACCTCAGGGTGGCCAGGAGGCAAAGAGAGGGAAAAAGAGACCACAGACCCCCAGCCTCTCAAGGCAAGGCCCCAATGTCCTAGTAGACCTCACCTCTTAAAGATCTCACTACCTCTCTGGAAGCCTTTGACCTGGGGGCTTTTGGAGGACATTCCAGATCCAAAATGCAGCATAGTTTGGTTTTGTTCTATTTTGTCGTTTTCTTATCTGTTGTTCAGGAGGAACAATTGTGTGTGTTTGGCTTTTTTCTTAATCTTTCCTCAGTCTTTCCTTAAGCTAGTTATGTTTTGGATATGAAGTGTCCTCCAAAAGGCTCATGTGTTTGGGGCTGGGTATCCAGCTGGTGGCGCTATTTTGGAGGTTCTAGAAACTTTAGGAGGTGGGGCCTAGCTGGAGGAAGTAGGTCACTGGGGTTCCTTGGAGTTGTCTTGTTCCTGGCCCCTTCCTATTTCTCTGCTTCCTCTCAGCTATGAGGTAAACCATCTCCTCCTCTGCAGACTCTTCAGCATGTGATTTTTTGCCCAAGGCCAAACAACCATGGACTGAAACCATGAGCCAAATAAATCTTCTGTCCTTTAGTTGTTCTTACAGGTGTTTTTGTCACAGATACCCAAAAGTAATTAATACACCCTCTCATCTCTTATTTTCTCTCTAGGAACTTATAGCTAACTAGTCTTTTCTGTTTTGTATGTATATGATTTTTCTCAAAGTTCCTCCATATTACTGATTTTTCTTGTTTTCTTTATTTTCTGTGCATAGAGAATTTTCCTGTATTCTTTTTTTCTGGATAATTCTTTCTCTGACCTATATTTCTCGCTAAGTCAGCCATGTCTTTAACCCTAACTGTGCACCTATGCTCAGTCTCTGATGTCCTGCCCCAACAAAAGTAAATAGCTGGCCCAGATAAAAGGTGGGTGAAACTCTTGGCACATCCCGTAGTCACAGGGTTTGTTATTGTTGTTGTTGTTGCTTTATTGGTAATTTTTAATGTACAACTTAATGAGTCTCACTATGACATTTCCATGCATGCATTTCATTGTGCATTGCTCACGTTCACTTCCCCTTAGCCTCTCGTGACCCCGCTCCCCTACTCCTTCCCTCCCCACTGATGTTCTCCCTTCTACTTGCGTGCCTATTTTGAATCTATCTATCTATGTATTTATATCTCGATTTTCATCACAGGATTTTTGCCTAGAGATTTAGTGTACATTTATTCCCTGTGTCGAGAAGTCAGGTCAGCAGTGACAAACACCTTCCTTCTCACTCTTCCACTCCTCTGTACCCTCAGCAGTTTCTGTAGGGGAGGAGTCCAGACCACAGGAAGGCAGATGGTCCATCTCCTCTTCCATTCTCTGTGACATCCCCCACTCCACTATATGGAAGCTGGCCCCACACACTGTCTACCAGGTTTCTCATGGTCTTCCCATACCCTGAATCCCCATTGTTTCAAGCAAAAACTCAACTCTTAGCTCCTCAGAACTCCCCTAATTACCTCCAGAGATTTTCTCACACTTTCTAGGTCTAGAAAGTATGTTTTCATTTCTGCATTGTCACTGGACCAAATCCAGTGTTATCACATTGAAGTTATCACATGTAGTCTAATTTCAGCATGGATCCAGACTTCTTCCAAATTTTGTCCCTCTTTTCTCATGAGTTTTAGGAAGGAAAGTGCAATAAACCCACCATTTCTCTGCCATCTTTTACTAAATTTTTCTTGACAAATTAACATGTGTATGGTTGCAAGAGAATCACTAAATATTTGGTTTGGCTATAAGTAGAGTAGGCTGGAGTTTAGCTCAGTTGGTACAGTGCTGCTCTGCATTTTTTGAGGAGCTGGTTTCAATCCCCAGCACCACAACAATGGGAGAAGGACATGGCAGTCCACTCCCAAAAACAATCCCAAAACAATTAGCCATTGTAAACCCTATGAGGGTCACTATGAGTTGGACTCAACTTGATGGCACCTATCAACAACAACATATCTGGAGTACACTTTGTGCTTAGGAGACTCTAAGCACCTTGGTGATAGGAATGACTGGAAAAGTCACTGAAACAGAGAAGGGACATTTCTTTCAGAATATTTTCTAATTGAAGCAACAATGAGAATGGCATTGACTACTGAGGTTTTCAGATACAACATTTCAGAGAAGGATAAAGGTTTTATGCATTGAATCATGCAAATACTCATATTTTTCAGCATGGAGATTCTTTGATTAAAGAGAGTTGATGGGAGTTTATTTATAAAACTAAGTTGAGGACTTGATTATATTAATCATTTAATCTCAGTTTTATTTTGAGTAAAAACTGTGTTTTCTCTTCCAGTCTTTACAGATATTTGTTCCTTCCATTCATCCTGGCTCCCTTAGACCAATTATTTCTGATCAGACATTACACTTGTCTAAACCTCTAAAGTTACTAACACTGCTATCTAGGACAGTATCCCCAGTCCCACCTTCACTGTATTTTCTACTTCTCCACTCCATGTTATTTGCTCACTAGCATTCTCTGGAATATACTTGATAGGACTTTCAAGACTATAAAGCACCATATGTGTGTGAGGAATTATTATTATTACTGTGATAACTTTGTCTTTGCCTGTGTCTCTGACGATAGGCATTTGAGACATCCATTTCCACTGAGATCCATGGAAATAAAATTGAGATATTGACGAGGAAATCCTACTACATGATAAATTAGGAAGTAATCAATACTGAAATAAAAGTTGAACCCTCTTCAATCTATCACTATTGATCTTTTATGTGAAAAACATCATACTAGGTAGTGAGAACGGAAGAAAAAACACAGGAGAGTGTCCATATCCAGTGATAAATTCCAAGTTAGTGTTTTGGTTGCCATGGAAATGTCTCTGTAGCCCCTTGCCCTGCCTGGAAGCTTTGACCACACCCACACTGCCCCTGGGTATGCTAGTGACCAGAGAAGCATTATTTTTTTCTTTCTCCCTTTATTGGTAAATGATGGTGGGATACAGAGTAATACAGCATTGGCTTTTTTCCATTGTGCAACTATTACATCACTTTTGCTTATAATTTTATCAATTTACGAGGTTTATGGGATCTTTTGAATAACATGTAGGAAGATTTGTGTGCATCTTTGGGTTATGTTCCCCTATTTTTTCCATGTACTCATGAAGTTGCATCATTTATGTTGAGATTACCCTCTCCCCCTTTATCCTTCTACATTGTTTCTCCTCCGCATCCCACCCCCCACAATCTCTCCAGAAGCATTATTTTAGCTGGCCTATGCCTAGCTCAATCTCTACTTAGGCCTAGGGACGGAGGTTGTTCACTCTGGTATTTCACAGCCAGAAGCATTAATTGACAGACTTCTGGGCTTTACTTTTTCAGACCTGTTTTAGCCTCTAGTCCTGGAGAGCTGTTGTTTGTCTTTCTTGACTGAGCAGCTAATTAGCATCATTGTGGCTCCAAAAGGCCCTGAAGAGCTGCTGGTGAGTCTCCACTTTGTCAGTAATTAATATCAGAGAGGACAGGGCCATGTCCCTGTCAGTGCAGCACTGGGCAACTGAGACTTACCAACTGTCCTCTGCCCCCAAGTCTTGCCTTTGTTGCTGACTAACCTTCCAGAAACCTGCTTTCATGAGATCATGGTTTTAATTTGGGTGAAAGAGACAGAGAAGAACAGATCAATTTGGCACCAAGGCAGTTCAGGACAGACTGTTTCCTAGTCCTCCTCCCTATGCCAACTGAAAAGCTGTCAGGCTTGAGGCCCCTCCCTCGTCATCCCTGAGTTCCTCTGAATTTTCTTTCATCAATGTTCTCCCTGTGGCATTTCTTTCTCCTTCATAATTTATCTCTTTCTTTCCTCGTCCTCAAAAGCAAGGACAAAGGGAAGAAGCATCCTTTTTCTCCCTTTGACTATTGTGGTTGGTACAAAGAGTGGACGTGTTAAATGAAAAACGGCCCCAAGGACCCTCATGTCTCATAGGTGAAGGCCCTTCCCCAACCTCCAGTCTCTGAAGGTGTTGGCCATTCAGGTCTGAAGTTAAAACGATGCCCCTCTTCTCAGGGCTTCCTGCAGCTTGAGCTTACCCAAAAGGGAGATAAGAAGGGAGGAGGAGGTGGTGAGAAGGAAAGGAGGGAAGAACAGTCCTGACTGGCATCTGCTCCAAAGTGGACCTGGGCCTCTGCAGTCTGCACAGTCCCCCTCCCTCCTGCCTCTGCTGAGCCTCCAGAGGGATCCGGGCAGCTTTAACACACAGGCACAGGGGGATTATTTTGGTACTGCTCTGCCTCTGGAGCAGACCTGGGTGAGGGGATTTTAACAGTCAAACCTTCACTTTTTTAAAGGACAAGTCTGTGCCATCAGCTAGGAGGTAATAGTCTGACTAAGGACCCATCAACCCACCGTTGCTCATTGGGGATGGTTTTAAAGTTGTCCACTGAAATCACAGCCAAATAAACTGTCAGCTAGTTGCCTAAAAGCCAAGCCTACAAAGAAAATAAACAATAAAACCTTGAAGCCAGGCACAGTGGTGCACATCTCTAATCCCAGCAACTCAGGAGGCAGAGGCAGAAACAGGAAGATGACAAGTTCGAGATCAGAGGCAGTCTGAGTAATTTAGTGAGACCCTGTCTCAGAAAGTAAAAAGAAAATTAACTGGAGGTGCAGCTTAGTGGTACCGCACTTGCAAAGCATACAAGCATGAGGCCCTGGGTTTAACCCCCAGCACCGCAAAAAAAAAAAAAAAAAAAAAAAAAAGAATAAAACCTCACATACCAATTTTCCTGTAAATTAATTTAAAAGGTTACTTTTTTCGTCGGTTTGGTAACTTGACTGAAGACTGGGTGAGTTTTCCAAACAATGCACAGCTTTCCACCAATTCAGCCACCCTCTCCCATCTCCGCTCTCTAATCCCACACATTAGGCTTATGTCTCAAGCAGAGCAGTGCTATATACCCTTCTGCTACCCCCCTTGCAAGCGCTGGGGTTTAACTCAGTTGGTAGAGTGCTGCTCTGCAGTCTCTGAGGCCCTGAGTTCAATTCCCAGCAAAAGTGGCAAAAGTGGAAGAAGGACCTGGCAGCCCACTCCCAAAACAATCAGTCATTGAAAACCCAATGAATAGCAGAAAAGAACTGGCATAGTGCTAGGCATGGCACAGTGTCAGGGAGTGTTTCATTCTGTTGTCCATAGGGTCTCCATGAGTCAAGCCCAACCCAGCAACACCTAACAACAAAGCCACCTGCAGATCCTCATTCTACCCCAGATGGCCTTGTCCCACCATTTTTTTCAAGGTCAATTGAGATCATATTTTCAATTTAACTCAAAGTTTCTTCTTCTCTGTTATAACTAAGTTCTAAATTGAACCCAATTCTTATAATTAGTCCATAAAGATAGGTTCTGTTTTGTCTTGGTATTTATCACGTTGCCTCAAGATTCTAAGTAGAACACAGCTTCTATCTTTGTTCTGTGTCAGTAAGAAAGGACTTTTAACCTTTTATAAATGTTCAGGATAAATGAAAGAATAGCTTCTCTATCCACACCCCCCATGTTGTTGTTGTTGTTGTTGTTGTTGTTGTTGTTGTTGTTGGGTGATGTAGAGTCAGTGTCTGACTCATAGGGACCCTATGTACAACAGGTAAAACACTATTGTCAATACTTCTCTGCTATTCATAGGGTTGTCAATGGCTGACTGGTTTTTGGGAGTGGGTTGTTGGGTCCTTCTCCCAAGCCTACAGCACCTAGTGTTCCCAGGTAGTCTCCCATCCAAGTACTAACCAGGCTCATTCCTGGTTAGCTTCCAAGATCTGATGGGATCAGATGCCACAGTGGTATGGCTTCAGGATTGTCCCTCATAAAGGCTTGTTGTCTACTTCCAGAGAATCTATGCTTCTTGAGAATCCAGCTTCTTGGTGCTGCTGGCATTATTGGGTCTTGACACAGAAAGAGATAATTAAAATCAAGTCTTGGGTATAGCTCTCAGTGGGGAGCTAGTTGATAGCCATTCTGATAGTTGACAGCCTTTCTGTTTCTATAGAGTTGCCGTGGTGGGGTAAGCATTGGCTCTTGGCTCCAAGTACACCTTCTCCAGCTGACAATAGTCTTCATTATAGTCCTCTAGCATTCCCCAAGGGGTAGGCTGACCCTCCACTCCCAGAAACTAGGCTAGAAGACGTGCACACATGGCATCCGTGGAGGGAATCACTGAGGAAGGCAGGATGAGGCACGAGGTGGGCCTGACCACTGTAAGCCCCACCTGATACTTCACTGTAGACCTGGGGTCTCTGTTTCTACTCATTATCCTTGCACTGTGGCCTAACAAAGGACTCATTTGACTTACTTTAAAGAAGATCCCCCTTATTTGGAAATTGACATCACTTGTATAACTTATAGGACAGGTGTGTGGTCTGATTGGATGCCAGTGATTGTCTGAGAAACAATGTTGCTGGGTGGAACCCAGGGGGCTCTGATCTCTCATTTATCAAAAAGCCACAGATATCAGCCTGCATGTAGGGCCCTTCAAGCCAGCACGGTCCCAGTATTGTCTCAGTAGTCGTAGTTGAACAATAATAGCCCCAGATCTAAGCCCAGGTCTGGGAAAGAGCAGCTGTCTTTCAGCCCTCGCTCTGCTTTAACCAGCCAGGGGCTGGTTCCCTTCACTTAGGCTTGGTTACCTTGAAAGAAGTACAGGTCCCCCCAGTGGAAGAACTTAGAATTTGACCTAGGAATCCCAAGCATTTGGGTTCTGATGGATCACTAGTTTCAGGGAAAGCCTTAAAAGCTTAATACATGATGAACACACTAGTATTTGTGGAAGGGAAGCAGAGGAGTAATACATATTAAAAGTCTCTCCCCTAAATCTAGTAATATTATGCATTAGGACCTATTGTTTCTATTGCAAAGCATGTCTTTTTATTTTGTCTTATAGGTGCTTTGGCCTGTTATCTGCTGTTCTCACTCTTGGTCACAGGCTCTATACATAGTAGAGAATAGATACAGATATTATACAGAAAATGTCAAAGCATCTTGAGAACAAGGAGGATCAGTCTCAGTTTGGATTCCTGCAGAACATGCTCTTGGATGTCCTGGGAGAGAGGGTCAAAGCTGCACACTGTATTCTATCACCTTAGCCAGTTGAAAACTAGGTTCGGAGCAGTGAGACCATTGTAAACCATTAGTTAGTGTCTGGAGAAAGATGGAGGGGGGAACAGTGCAGGCAACTTTGCTGAGCCCCAGGGTATCCAGTGAGTTAATCCATAGGAAAGTGGTACAAGGCATCTTGGGAAGGGGGCTGGCCTACAAAGGCATGGGGCCAGCAGGTGGGTGGCACCACTTCTAAATGGACTTCTTTGTTTCCAGGCAACGCCCTGCCCTTGGAGAATGTCTGGCTTCGCTGGCAGCTGCTATCCCAGTGGCATTCCTGGAGCCCACCCTTAACCGCTATAATCCCCTCTCGGTCTTCAACACCAAAACTTCCCGGGAGAGGTCTAGTAAGTATCTTCTCACAGAGATCACCAGCCTGTTCCATGTGCTGAGACAAGAGCAGGCAGGAAGGCAGCATAGATGGGGAGCAGTGCTGTGGTTTGATATGGTCTGAGAGGGGCCAGGCAGTCAGAGGCAGGGACTGGATTGCATGTCTCCATTTTACTGCAAGACTTGCTATCATTAGGCTCTGGATTCCTCTTCTGTAGAATGAGGAGAGAACTGGTTTCTAAATCCCTTCTGTCCTAATACCTCAGGGTCTCTTGTATATCCTGAGTCTCAGTTTCTCTACTGTACCTGAGATATGACTACTTTTTTGCAGTCCCTCTCTCATGTGGCATTAGAAGGGGCACATCCACCTTAATAACCTAATTATACTCTTCAAGAAGAGGCTGTGCTCCAAAGGGTACTAACCACATATTTGCCATCTTCGTAGAAGATAAGACACAGAAAAGCACCAGAAGGCATTGAAATTATGCAAGAAAGAGAATTTCTTCACAGGAACATTGACACACTAAGTTCTATAACAGGGGTTGGCAGACATTGGCCGCAGGCAGATCTCTGGTCCCCACACTAATTTTGTAAATAAAGTTTTATTGGAATACAACCAATAAACACTGGAACTAAAATCCAGGGGAGGCTTCTAGATGATGAAAGGAATGGTCCTCCTATCTGAATTTTAATCCTGGTTAAGGAAAACAGAATAGAATAGAAAATCTTCAGTAGGAAGCTTTAATCAAGCTTGGAATCAATTACAACTACATTGTTTGATGGAATCTTAAGCAGAAATTAGTAAACTATAGGCCCAGCCAGTATTAAGGAGGAAAGCCTACCAAGCCATTTAAAACCAGAATCCATCCTATTCAGAACCAAAATTTTCTTAAAACACTAATATTCAGTACTAGTAGATGGCTGGACTTTGTAGCAATTCCATTTGTTTCAAGTCCCCTTTCTCAGATTTCCATGAGATCCTTAGGAAGAAGAGTTCTGAGAGATAGTATTTGTCTCCACTGTCCTTTTATCTAAGAATGCAGAGTGCTAAGCCACAAAAGCTTCAGTCCCACTTCTTGTTACATCACCTAAGAGGAGTAGTTGGCACCCGGAAATGATCAGGAGGACAATTTAGATAAGCCCACTAATAAAATTTTCTACTGAGATAAAATACATGGCAGACTTGAGGTCCCAAGGTGAGTCAAGAGAGAAACATCACCATGATGCCTCGGCTTCCCAAAGTCTCATCTGGAATCTGTCAACCTTTCTTCAGCCCCCTTAGGCTCATCTCACCCACTCTCCCCTCTGAGACTAGCAAAAAAAAATGTATCTCCAACCTTGTTTTTTTCTGCCCACTCATGATTCTAAATGAGCTGCAGCTCACTGCTGGAGTGGGAGCTGAGTTGCAGCAGGCTTGGGGAAAGTTTAGAAGTGGCTGTGACATCTTCGGGCAAACGCCAACTCAAGTGTTGCTTCCCAACTCCACAGGGACACAGAGTCCAGTTATGATGGTTACAGATATTTATACATTTGTCCTGCTCCAACTGTGACTTGAGAAATTGTGTATCTCTGCCTCTGTGGGGCTGGGGTTCAGCTCAGTTGGTAGAGTGCTGCTCTGTGCTCTCTGGGGCCCTGTGTTCCATCCCTCGCACTGCAAAAAATGGGAGACGGATGTGGCAGCCCACCCCGCAAAGCAATCTTGAAACAATAAGCCATTGAAAACCCTGTGAATAGTAGAAAAGCAGTGACATAATGCCAGGCATGGCACAGCGTCAGGGAGTGTTTCGTTCTGTTGTGCATTGGGTCGTTGTGAGTAGAACCTGACTCAACAGCAACTAACAACAACAACAACAACAACAACAACAACAACAACAAAGACAGAAATAGCAAAGTTTAAAGGCAAGGCAGCCTGGCATCTGATCCTGCCTGATGTCTGGAACGAAGCAGGGTTGACCTCATTAGTCATTGGATGAGAGACTGCCTAGGATCACCAGGTACTACAAGCTAGGGAGAAGGACCTGGCAATCCAGTGCCAAAACAATCCACCGTTGAAAACCATATGAACAGCAGAGAATCACTGACAATAGTGCCAAGCATGGCACAGTGTCAGGGAGTGTTTTGTTCTGTTGTGCGTAGGGTTGCTATGAGTCAGACCAGACTCACTGGCACCTAACAACAACAACAACAACAACAGCAACAACAACTACCTCTGTATCACCACTACATACACCTGTGTCTTGGGAAAAAGAGACCACTGCTTTTCACCTCATGGAAGCATACTAGCAGGACAAAAATGAAGACATGACAAAGACAGAGGGAAACTTAGACTGGGTTTGGGAGGGAAGGGATCGATTCTCTTCCATTGCTGTCCTTCCTGAGGACTATTTGAAAAAAAAAATCCTCATTTCATATACCTTTGCATTGATTTAATAAGACATAGTCATAAATAAAACATAAGTGCCAATCATTGCTTATTCCAAAGGAAGAAAAGAGTGAGATTGTGATTAGCAATGTAGTCTTTTATTCATCAGTGATACACTGTGGGACTTAATGCCCAAGTCCCCTGGGCCCATGATTTTTTTATCATTAGTTTAATTAGCAAAGAGTAAATGCTGCCTATGTGTATGACTCTTGAAAAGTAGCATTACATGAATATGTATGTATAAGTGGGATAACCAGGCTTACTTGGAGAATGATGATGACTTAATGGGCTGTAAGTAGTTAGGCTTCATTTGTTACAAAGTGGGTGGCCGGAGGGCTAAAGAACAGAGAGGAATATATAGGACAACAAATTCTGCCATATTTTAGAAATACATATGAACTGATTTATCAAGCCTTCTGTCAATTGGTCATCTCTGTTAATTACACACTTGGTGCTTTACCAGCAGAGTTACTCATATTAGCATCCCCAGTGCCCTGTAAGAGCCTGGAGCATACTCTTAGTCATCCAAAAATTAAGATATACCTGGAAAGGGATTAATACTACTTTGCAACAGTTATTCAAACTAGACAAATCCTAGATTGTGTGTGGAAGTGCTCTGTTAATCAGAATATACCCTATTGGAAGAATCAACAGAAGGTTCAATTCCAGTGTAAGCCATCTGCCTGTATTGCAAACAGATGGTATTCTTTCATGCTGTCTTCTTGAGGGCAGAATTGCTAGGTGAAGAAAATAGGACTTCAGAATTGCACTTGTTGCTAGGTGCCATGAAGTCACATCTGACTTAACAGCAACCTTATATACAACAGAATGAAGCACTGTGCCATGCACACCATCTTTTTTATATTTGAGCCCAGTGTTGCAGACACTGTTTCTTCTCATTTTGAGTCATGCCACATCAGCAAATAGAGGTCCCATGGGTCTTACTCCATTCCCATCAAAGTCAACTCTTCTTTGAGGCAGCAACTCTTCCCCAGTTTCTTGAATGCCTTCCAACCTCGGGGGCTCATTTTCTAGCACTATACTTGACAGTGTTTCTCTGCCATTCATAGGGTTTTCAATGGCTGATTGTTTTGGGAGTGGGTTGCCAGGTCCTTCTCCTTAGTTTGTCTTAATCTGGAACCTCAACTGAAACCTGTCCACCATGGGTGGCCCTGCTGGTATCTGAAATACTGATGGCATAACTTTCAGTGTCACATGTGCAACTGAATCACTTGAAAGGCATGTTAAATATTGCTGAGCCCCACCACTGGGGTTTCTGATTTTGTAGATTTGGTGTGGAGCCTAAGAATTTGCCTTTCTAACAACTTTCCAAGACACTGCTGCTGGTGGGAGGGCATCACTTTGAGAACCATTGATCTAGAAGGGAGAAGGACAGTGTGTTCTAATGATTCCGCCCCCTACTCATAGTCTTATGTGTGATGCACTCAACTGAAGCTGTTTATCAGGTAGCTAACTCAGCAGAGATCATTCTGTGGGTTTATTATATGGCATTTGAAGTACAAAACACCTTCTGAATCACAAATGTTTGCTCCATTCAAGGACCAATTACTGTACATATAAATAACTTTTAAAGGTCATTATCATGACTCTAATGCACCAACTTCAAGAAACTCTCTGTTCTTCTTAAGCGGGAAAAAAATGCCTACCATGATATATATGTGAAATTTAAACATACATACATACACACAAGCCTTCTCATTTATAATCTTAAAATAAATAATTGTCAACTTCAATTGCATCTGTGACAGTTGACATTGTTCTGTATGTACACCGTCAAAGTAGAAAGTTTGACTTCTCTTTCTTTACCTATTTACTGTAAAGGTGTCTGTGTAAAAGTACTTTGTTTGTGAGGGTCTCACCAGATTCCCATGTTGTTATCATCGCCCCTGTTGTTCTGCTGTGAAATACAGGAGAGATTCATCCTGTCATCCTCTGCAAGTGTCCAGCCTTGGCAATGGACCATATCCATTCTCTTCTATAAGTCACAGGAGTCCAGAGCCCTTTGCTTCTCCTGCTATTCCTCCTTTGGAATTGTCTGGATTTAAAAAAAAAAAAAAAGAAAAAAAAATGGTCCCTTCCTAAATTTCACAGGGGAGAGATCTTTAGCCTGGAAAGGCTATAGTGATAGTGACAGTCATCACTGGGGAAAGGGTGATCGCTAGGACTTCACAATGCCCGCTCCATAGCATAGGGCCTCCCTCAGGTCCATATCTTTGCAAATAGGCAGAACTGCTGTATCAGATGCAGGTTCATTCCCTTCAAGATAGCCAGGATTATTCTGAATCTCTGCTCCAAGCAGTACAATCAAAGCAGTCCTTCTTAAGTGGCCAGTGTTCTAAAGGCCAAGGAATGTGATGTGGCCTCTCCTGCTTATTAACACTTTGATTCCAACAGATGTAAAAATCTAGAGACACAACCTTGGGCCAGCAGTCACCAGATGGCAAAACACTTGCAGGCATAACTCTGTTCACTAGACAGAATTTTATTTTGGGTCTGCTTTTTCTTTGTAAGAACTTTCCATTTTACTTCTAGTATCAGAAATAGTTTCCTGAAATCTTCTGGTAAAACTGCTATTTCAGGAGAATGCTCCATGTTTTCCTGTGGCTTCTTAGACTTCTTGTTCCCATTGAGCCTGATGCCTTTTGCCCAGTTTGAGAAGTTTGGTCTGGGGGTGAAGCATGCACATGATCCATCCCCCTAGGCCCAGAGAAATTCTTCAGGGAGCAGTTAGATCAATGGATGTATAGGCAGAGCTTCAACTTGTGGCTCTTGCTCAGAGCATCCCAGGTCCTCCCACTCAGAACCCTTATTATCCTCCCACCTGTCAGGAACCTCAAGATAATTCTGGTCTTCCCCATGTCTTGCAGAAAAAGGT
This sequence comes from Pedetes capensis, assembly GCA_007922755.1. Lineage (NCBI taxonomy): Eukaryota > Metazoa > Chordata > Mammalia > Rodentia > Pedetidae > Pedetes > Pedetes capensis. Next base: position 83,561 of record VMDO01002658.1, read on the forward strand.
GTTTGTGTCCAATAGTCCTCCCTGGTGTAATGTTGAACTTGGTCTCCAATTCATCCTGTCTTTGCCCAATAAGTGACCTCAGTCATTCAGCATGAAGAAAAGAGACAACTCACTCTTCCTTGTAAATCAGCCTTCATAGGAAAATTTTAAGTGATTGATAGGAATTTGATCTAGTCATCTGCGGTCATTGATAGTTTCTATTGTAAAGCCAGAAATCAATGCACATGTGATTTTTCCCCCCTGAAATTTCAACTAACTAGTAAGTGCTATAGTCTGCGGTCCATGTGAAGGAATATCTGATGGAAGGTTTCCTTTTTCCTTTTCAAGGCAGTACAGAAGTGATCCAGGTGACTAAACTGCAACCTGGTGACAGAACACTGATTAGTTGTTTTTCTTCTCCTCCTCCTGCCTTTTCTGCAGGCAGGCCAAGAGGGAGAAGCCAAGAAACTGGCTTCTTTGCAGCAAATCTTATGCACTGCCCCTCAGTGGTGTCTCTGTTGTGTTCCTTTAACTGTGTGCTTAAGTGTTTTACCCTCAGTGTGGCATCTAGGAGAATACACAGCTTCTGGAAGCTGCAGTCAGTATGCAGCCAACCAGAGGACAGAAGCTGCCCCATGGCCAAGTTCGTCCTCTGAGGCTTGAGTGGAAATGTATATGTCTAAAGGCCAGAGGAAGGGCGAGCGCAGGGAGAGAAGGCTGCCCCATTGTGCTTAGGAATTACCATGCCTTTCTTTGTCCCATGCCCTCTCGGTCAGTTCTCGGAATGCCAGACACAGTGGAAGAGATGTGTCCTGACGTCCCCCAGCTGGATGGCCTGATGAAGGAAATCAATGACCTGGCCGAGTCAGGGGCCCGGTACACGGAGATGCCCCACGTCATCGAGGTGATCTTGCCCATGCTCTGCAACTACCTGTCCTACTGGTGGGAGCGGGGGCCAGAGAACATGCCCCCGAGCTCAGGGTCCTGCTGCACCAAGGTCACCTCTGAACATCTCAGCCTCATCCTGGGCAACATCCTGAAAATCATCAACAACAACCTGGGCATTGATGAGGCCTCCTGGATGAAGCGCATCGCAGGTATGGGGCCTTTTCTCCCAGTCCCTAGCCCAGCAACCAAGGTAGCAGATTCTTTATCCAACTCTTTTATTAATTCTATAATAATTTCCAGTAAGCCCTATTCTATCTTCAGCCTCCAAATTGCTTAACAATAAACAGAATCAACGTGCTTCCCTGAGGAGCTTCCTGAAGCAAGAACTGCTATTCTACTCTACTACTAAGCCAGGCCCCTCAAATCTCAGAAAGCTCTTTCAGATCAGCTCCACTGCCCTCTGATGATCATTACTTTATTTGCTTTTGGTACTTAAGAACCCCATTTGCTCTTAGAATAATACTTGTCCATAATTTTCTTGCTAAGTAATCCTGTGCACTTTCTTCTTGTACAAAAGCCCACTCCCATTTGGGCTGCACTGAAGTACCTTAATGTCACTCTGCATTTGAAATTCACTTTGTGCTTTCGAAAGTCTTTATTCTCTCACATAGGCCCCAGAAGCAGCACTTTGGGTTTTTGTTATTGTTGTTTCTATTTTTTTTTTCTTTGTGTCCCTCTTAACTCCTGGCTTGCAGTAGGCTCTTCATGAATGCTATTAGCCAATTTCTGTTCCTAAAGCAACCTCAAAAAAGGACAAGCCTGGAAAATGACTATGCCTTCTTGAGTCAAGAAACCATGACTATTTAGTGTCCTCTTTGTCACACTGATCTAAGGAGATAGATGCTAATGCAAGATAGATGCTAACACAAAGTCATTGCATTTGATGGGCCTTCAATATAGATGATGGAATCTACTGGTCACACCTTCCCTCATGTGATCTGGACCATGAAGTACCTTGGCTTAGGCTAAAGCGAGCTCTTAGCCCAACACTCTGGAATGACCTTCCTGAGCAAATGAATAGACATACTTCTGCACAACTAAGGGAGAAAAGTTCCCACCTCCTTCTTGTCTCAGAAATGAACTGGTATCAAAACTATAACTATTTTGGCATCCTGATGGCTGCTAGATATTGTAGACCTCTGTGGACACATGAGTAAATAGAGTAGGTATTCTCCTCTTACCCACTAGCCTTAAAATATTGTTCATCATAAGGCTATTTTTTAAATGAGCTCTAATCTGTAAATATGAATTAAAGGAAGACAGGGGTTCAAAGACTCTCCTCCCTTCCCTCCAAAGAGGTGCAAGAGGGAAAGGGTCACTGTGCAAGGGGCACTAATAGAAACTGAGCATTGACCTGTCATCCCAGAAGCAAATCCAGACCTCATTCATTCAGGCTACTGAATTCCTAATGAATGAATCAAGTCACTTTTAAATAGTAACCTCAGATCACCTGCATCAGGTATGCTGTTGTTGTTGTTGTTGTTGTTAGGTGCCATCAAGTCAGTATCCAACTGATAGCAACCCTCACAGGGTTTCCAATGGCTGACTGTTTCAGGATTGCCTTGGGAGTGGATTGCCAGGTCCTTCTCCCATTTTTTGCGGTGCTAGGAATTGAACTCGGGACCTCAGAGACTGCAGCACAGCGCTCTACCAACTGAGCTAAATCCCAGCCCCCATCAGGTATAGCTATTCTGATTTCACATCTAAAGCAAAGCTGCACCGCTGTGAGGGCTAAGAAAGCATAACTTCTCACTTAATACTTTCTTCAGAAAGCTCCCTTACCTTCACCTTCTAAAACTGTCATTATGTAAAAAACATAAGGGAAATTGCAATTAAAAAGAAAAGTTGCTGGAATGTAAGTTATTTCTAGTATAAATGCCCTAAGCTAAAGAAACTATGAAATGCACATTCAAATGTATATTTGTCAATAGTTCAAGACTCTTGTTCATTTCATTTCACTTTTTTTCCTTACAGTTACTCTGATTTTTATCTTCAAAATATCCTACTCCACTGGTCTAATTCATAATAGTATAATCAATATCTGATCCATAGGATTGGGCTGGGGTTTTCTCAGTTGGTAGAGTGCTGCTCTGTGCTCTCTGAGAGCCCAGGTTTGATCCCCAGCACCACAAAAACCAGGAGAAGGATGTGGCAATCTACTCCTGAAGCAATCCCGAAACAATCCGCCACTGAAAACCCTATGAGGTGGGTCACTATGAGTAGGACCCGACTTGACAGCATCTAATAACAAGAAGAAGAAATATAGTGAGATGTGTGCATTTCATTTTTATTTTAAGAAAAGCCAAAATTGTAGCCTCACTGATTGTTTCCATTTTTTGACTTGTAGTGATCCCCTAAGCCTCTTTCTGTTCATTTTTAGCTGATATCAGCATTATGTGTCTCCCTTAGTGCCCAGAGGAAGTTCCAGGTAGTATGTTGGTAGATCTCAAGTGTGGAGGGCTGGGAACTATGGTGTGGTTATTGTGCTTCCAGCAGATTTTTCTATAAAATAACCAGAAAGCCTATAGTGTGCTCATGGGTATGTATATAATATACCCATTGACTTTTAAGGGCTGGGATTTAGCTCAGTTGGTAGAGTGCTGCGCTGTAGTCTCTGAGGTCTCGAGTTCAATTCCCAGCACCGCAAAAATGGGAGAAGAACCTGGCAATCCACTCCCAAGGCAATCCTGAAACAGTCAGCCATTGGAAACCCTATGAGGGTCGCTATGAGTTGGATACTGACTTGATGGCACCTAACAACAACAACATTGACTTTTAACCTTTAAAAAAATTGTAATTGGCACATAGTAAGTGTATGATATTTATGGAGTACAGTGTGACATTTTTTTTTCTTTATTTTCCAGTACTGGAGGGTTGAACTCAGGGTCTCAAGCACTCCACCACATACTGTTTCCCCAGCCCTTTTTAAATTTTTTAATTTATTTTGAGATAGGCTCTCACTAAGTTGACAGGCTGCTTCTATCCTTGAACTTGTGATCCTCCTGCCTCAGCCCCTAGAGTCACTGGCATTATAGGTGTGCGGCACAATGCTTGGCTTGACATTTCAATACATGCATACAGTAACTGGCATGTCCATCACCTCAACGGAAGGCATGGATTCAGTGCCTGTTCTTGGCTCAGCACATTACTGGTTCTTAGGGAAAAAAGGTTTCCTTCAGGGACTTAAAATCAAGCTAGTAGTCCCAAACCAACATGAACATACTCTAAGATGATGCAAGGTAGCTTATTAGCAGTAGAGGGTGGGGCACAGGCCATGCATGCCCAAGGAGTTTGAGGTGGCAGGAGCTCCATGGCCTGGAGAAGCAGAGCAGGATAGGGACCTTCTGCAGCCACCCCAGCTCCCCACTTCCCACATGTGGACTTGTAAGAGGGGAGTGCCAAGGACAGATGAAGGAGAGGATGGAGATGCAGGTGCCATCCTGTGCTGCTGGGCTCCTGTAGTCTCACCTTTCTGTGTCACTCTTGGGTTTCGTCGGTTCTCATGTCACATGAAACGAGAGCAAGTCCCTGTGTTTGCAAATGCAGTGTATGCCCAGCCGATCATTGGCAAAGCCAGGCCTGACCTGCTGCGAAGCCACTTCCTCCCCACCCTGGAGAAGCTGAAGAAGAAGGCTGTGAAGACAGTGCAGGAGGAGGAGCAGCTGAAAGCTGATGGCAAGGGCGACACCCAGGAGGCGGAGCTCCTCATCCTGGATGAGTTTGCTGTCCTCTGCAGAGACCTCTATGCCTTCTACCCCATGCTGATCCGCTACGTGGACAACAACAGGTAGGCAGACCTCCAGAAGCCTGCCGGCCCCTCCCCAAGGCTGGTTAGGGCAACAGGATAGGATGGACAGATGGTGGTAGGTTGGGCTGCTGGTGAGATAAAAAGAGGTCACAGCTGCCATCACCATACCCCAGCAGTAATCCTTAGTGCAGGATCTACGGACAGTGCTTTCCTTGACCAGTGATTCTGTCTGGATTGTGGCATGCATCCTCGGGGCCACAGCCAGTCAGAGGGAGCTGGTCGAATAAGGTTGTTCAGCATGTGTTCATTCAGTGGGTATCACTTAAGCATGTCAGGCACTGTTCTAGGCATTGAGGGAGAAGAGTGAACAAAACAGAGAAGCTCTCAGGCCTCGAAACTTCCATTCAGGAGTAGGGGAACCCAGAAAACAACAAAACATAAATTCATTTATATAGAGGAAGATGCATGCAGCCATACCACTGTGGCCTCCGATCCTATCAGATCTCAGAAGCTAAGCAGGGTCGGGCCTGGTTAGTACTTGGATGGGAGACCACCTGGGAACACCAGGTGCTGTAGGCTTGGGAGAAGGACCCAGCAACCCTCTCCCAAAAATCAATAAGCCATTGAAAACCCTATGAATAGCAAAGAAGCACTGACAATAGTGTTTCGCTTATTGTACATAGAATTGTTATGAGTCAAACACTGTTAGGTCAACAGCACCTAACAACAACAGCAACATAGAGGAAAATAAGGGGAATTAGGATGGATAGAGTAGGATAGGATGGCAGTTTTTTTAGCTCGAGTGTTACTGAGAAAACTACATTTGAGCAAAGTCCTGAAAGAAGTGAGGGTGGGAACCATAAAGGCCTGGAGCAAAGGTGTTGCGGGAAGTGGGAGTGAGGGGTGCAAGTCCTAAGGAAGGATTTTATTCAGATGTTTGTGGGATTGCAGAGAGGCTATTGGAGCTGGAACAGAATGAGGAAGGGGAGAGCAGCCAGGGATGTTGGGAAATGGACCTGATTACAGGGCTTTCAAGGCACCTGCAAGGACTCTGGCTTTTACTCTGGGAGGGATAAGCCAGTGGAAGTTTTATATAGCTCTGTGACGGGATCTGATTCATGCACTGTAGAAAGGGCTAGGGGCAGAGAAGGATGTGTGAAGGCCACTGGGAAGACTCACAATGATCCATTGAAGAGTTGATGCCAATCAGTAGAGACAGAAAGCAGGTTTGTTATGCCAGAGGCTGGAGGGAGAAGGCAGGAATGAGGAGTAACTGCCTAGTAGGATTGGAGTTTCATATGAGGATGAACCAAAGAGCAATAATAGGTGTTCAACATTGTGGATGTACTAATGTTAAAAATGGCAGATTTTTGTTATATTTTACCATAATTTTTAAAGAGAATTAGCTGATAGTGGCTAAAGCCAGGTGCTAGCAGTATGTTGACAGAAGTTGTCAGATTCTGAGTTTATTTTGAAGGCAGAGCATTTGTAATTTCCAGATTGAGGATGAGAAGAAGAGGAAGAATGAGGGGTGCCCCTAGGAATTTTGGCCCAAGCAAGTGGAGGACTGGAGTTTCGAGCAGCTGAGCTGGGGGAGATGATGGGTTCAAAAGTGTATGTTTGTTTATTTGTGTTTCAGGGAGGAGTTGTTTTTTGGTTTTGCTTGTTTTTGAGGGGAAGATCAGGAGACTCTTTCAGACAGGGTACATGTAGTTGCTTATTCAAAGTAAACCATGAAAGCGATAAGTGGGGAGTTGAATCTGAGTCCAGAGTTTGAGGGGAAGTCTGGTATAGACATATGAATTTTGGATGTTATCAGCTTCAATAATGTAGTCTCCAAGGACTGTGAGACTGGATGAAATAAATAAAAGATTAAGGGAAAGAAAGAGTTCCCAGGATGGAGTCCTTGTGCTGCCCCCACCACCACTAACAGTTGAGGCAGCGGAAGAGGAAGCAGCAAAGGAGACTGGGAGAGAGCAAGCAATGACACAAGAGGGAAACCCATAGAGTGTTTGTGCTGGGTGCCAACTTCACAGAGGGTTTCTAGGAGGAAAGAAGGAGCAGATGTTTCAAATAAGACAAGAAGTGAGGCTGGAGTATTGCACCAAGTGAGAGAGGTCATTTCTCTCACATATGTGTGTCTTTGTGCAAGCAAAGGGTCAGCCTTGATAGTTCATCCATATCAGGAAGCAGGAGGGCTGAGAGCATGCATGTGGTGCTGGTAGAGACACATGTGCATAGACCCATGTCCAGTCAGATAGACATACACATGTAGACAGGGGTCTGTAGCGGTCCTTTTCTGGTTGCTTCCATTGTCTTGGTGAAGTGGGGAGCCGGCTCATCAGTTGGGAGTGAAGCTGGGGGAAAGGTATATGGGAAGGGTAGGTTTGAGGCAGTTACCAGGGAGAGTGGAAGAGTGGATGCACCAGGGAAATGCAATGTGATTATCAGGCAGCATTTAGGGCCCCACTTGAGATCTGTGATGTGAATTTAAAGCAAGACCTATCAGCAGGTTGCCTTTTTCTCCAACCAAGTTCAGCTGCCATGTCGAGGCCCAGAGTAGGAAGGGAGTTGGGTTCAACCAGAGTTGAAGTTTTGCAGTGTGAAAAAATGGGTTAGGGAGTTGAGGATGTGTATAAGAGGGTAATGATAAAGACTGACCATCGAATTTTTTTCTTTTCCTCTTTAGTGGCATGTATTAATTGTACATATTAATGGAGTTCAGCATGCTATTTCAGCACATGTACACAGTGTGGACTTATCAAATCCAAGGTCCCTTTATCTGTCTTCCTTCTTGGGCTCTAGTAATTACTATTCTACATTAATGACCATGGAATTTAAACTGGAAGAGGAAGGCAATGAGGACTTGGGAAACTAATGCCCATGAATGGGCAAAGGGTTAAGAGATTGTTGGTCCCAGTATGCTCAAAGGATTGTTGGAGTCTGGGTGCTAGATGGAAGGTGGTGATATGAATGCCAGAATATGGAGTTGGGGGAGGTGGCAGTTATTGGCAATGACCATGCAATTTCATACTGAGGCAGGTGGAGGACACTATTCCTACTGAAGAAAACAATAAACTGAAAAGCCCTGTTGGCAAGCGGCAGGTAGGAGACCCAAACATGTAAACTCTATCAGGCCTTTATTGAGCAGAAGCAGCCGGCAGAAGCTGTCTCTATCAGAGGAGAGAACAGCAGCCAGCAGAGGAAATGGTGAGGTTTTTATGGGCTGTAGGTGGGAAAGGGGGAGGAGCAGCTATCATCTCATATCAAGATAGGTAGAAAGAGGGTGTGTGAAGAGTTCTGATAGGCTGTAGGAGGGAAAAGGAAGCAGTCATCAGTTGCTGGGTCTGGGACAGATTTAGGCCAGGTTCTGGTGGGCAGCTTTGTTGGGATTTTGAGGGTTGGGGCATTATGGGAAGAAGAAAGTACCATCTTGTAGGCAGTCCCCATTTTGTAACAGGTCCTGCCTAACAGCAGAAATATCATGAACACATATATTGAAATCACTGAAAATCAAGACTGGTGACATGTTGGGGAAAATACCAAGGACACAGGAACTAAAAGCATGGATAATGAGGAGGAGTGACTGGGATTAGTGGGCAAGGTGATGTCAACTGATGTGAGGAGATTCAATACCAGGCAGCACTTCATAGTGCATGTCCCAGTTCTAATGTGTGCATGATTTAGAGGGGAGAGATGAGGAGAATCACAGGATAATGAGCTACCCAAAACTGCTGCTGTCTTCCCTCTGGACCAACTTCAGTGCTTCAGGGTGGTCACCCAAAGTCCCCCTTCTCTCCCTACTCCCTGCTTTCAACACTTCACACTGGATCCATCTCTCATCAGTCACTTGCCTGAGGTTATGGTCACATGCTCCTCTCCACGAGGCTGGATGTCCCAGCTTATCATCATCCCTGCTGTTCTATAGAACTTCAGAGGTTAAAAGGTCCTAATGTCATAATTAAGCAAGTTAATTCATATAATGATAGAAATTTTCTGTGTGATTCACTCTTTCCCCAAGCCCACTGGGTTCACTTGGTATGTGAAATTTAATTGAGCCATAATGAATAATTAAACATTGGCCAGGCACAGTGATACATGCTTGTGTGATCCCAGCGACTCAGGAGGCAGAGGGAGGAGAATTGCAGGTTCAAGGCCAGAGGCAGGCTGTGCAAATTAGGCCCTGACTCAAGATAAAAATATATTAAAGGAGGCCAAGGCTGGGAGTGTAGCTCAGTTGTAGTATGCTTGCAAAGAATGACTGAAGCCTAGAACTTAGCCCCCCAGCACCACATAAAACATTAAAAATAATAATAAAAACACAGTGAAACAGTTGAGAAATATGAAGGCTTATAGGACTGTACATTGGTAAAATCATAAAGGGTATTGATAGGATATGCATAGACATTTTCAATGAATCTTGGGATATGACCTTAAAGACCCTTACTCTCTGCGTGGTTATTTTTTCTCCATAACTGAATATGCATCATTTTTTTTCACACTGCTTCTGTAGTTCTCCAGTACCAACTGAGTATTCAACAATCTGCATTAACTCTGATACTGTTCAGAGTCAGTAAAGACCCAACAGTTAAAAGGCTCAGTCCCACAAGACAGCACCCACTGGAGACACCAGCCACAAATGGGATGCCCAGGTTACCTGCCCGTCTGGACAGGATACAAACTCAAGGGTTTCCATGACTGTCTCCTCACAATAACTAATGGTGCTCCTGAAGCTCTGGGCCTTAAAGCCTGATTCTGGGTCCAAATGTTCACCTGCATTAAAAGAAAAGAATATAATATAAATGGAAAAAAATCAATTTATTTACAGTTTTGTCAAAAATTGAGAAAACTTCTAAATCTTTCTCTACCTTCCTGATAGAAGTGTTACAACTTATAGAAAAGATGAAACAAAAGCTAAGATGTATTCATATGTAGATTTAGCTGTGGGCCCAAGTTACCAGAACTGGAAGATAGATAAGCTCATCTCTTCTCACCAGGGACCAAAGCTTTCACGGCTGGTCATTTTTACTCCCAGCATGGTATTTCCCATGTTGTTAGGTGCCGTCAAGTCAGGTCTGACTCGCAACACTGTATACAACAGAACAAAACACTCCCCGACATTGTGCCAGGCACCTGATCTTTTTTATGTTTAAGTCAATTGTTGCAGCCACTGCATCAGTCCAGCTAGTTCAGGGTCTTCCTTTCATTCATTGACTTGCCACTCTCCCAAACGTGATGTACTTCTCCAGGGATTGGTCCCTCCTGACTACATGTCCAAAATACGAGAGACACAGTCTAGCCAACCTTACTTCCAAGAAGCACTCTGGTTGCACTTCTTCTAGGACAGGTCTGTTGGTTCTTTTGGCAGTCCATGGTATATTCAATATTTGTCTCCAGCACCATAATTCAAAAGCATCAATTCTTCTCCCATCTCTCCTATTCACTGTCCAGTTTTCACAAGCATATGATGCAACTGAAAAGAGATCCTTATTCCTAGGGCCCTGTTACTGCGCCATCCCCAACCTCTTGTCTTGTCCATTTCTCAGTCTTGAGGGATATGGAATACTGTATCCCCTGGCCACCTATCACTGGACTGTGTATGAATTCCATCAAGGGCACCTGAAGCACATACATAAGACAATAAGGAGCCACATGCCTGTGCCTGAAAGAAAACCATGAGCACAAGTAGGAGCCAAGGTAGGAAAATATATAATAGCTCCACCTAGTGGAAGGGTAGGTAACATGCATAAGTACCTCCTTCCTGTGATGCCTTGGTTCTTTGCTGTTGCTGTTAGGTGCCATTGAATCAGATCTGACTCATAATGACCCTATGGACAACAGAACAAAACGCTCCCCTTATGTCAGTGCTTCTGTGCTATTAAAGGATTTTCAATGGCTGATTTTTTTTTTTTTTTTTTACGGGATTGCTTCAGGAGTGGACTGCCACATCCTTCTTCCATTTTTGCAGTGCTAGAGATCAAACCCAGGGCCTCAGAAAGTACAGAGCAGGTCTACAAACCGAGCAGGGCAGTCAGATCTCTGGATGAACTTTTTCTCTGAAGGCATCCCAATTAATCCTTCTGTGCTTTTGTCCCTTGAGGTAGGGGTGTCGTAGGGTCATTCTGATCCCAAGATGGGGGACAGGCAGTATGAACAAAAAGCCCTTCTCTACCCAAATTTGAGCAGCAAAAGAGGTTGAGAAAAAATGACCTTTATACTAACTTTACCTGGCATCTACTGCTAAAATGGTAGCTAACATTTTAGAACAAAATTATACTCCTTCAGAATTTTGACAGACTGTAGTTACAAAGATAAAACCAATTTGTCTGTAAAACAAGATTAGTTCTGTCAGAAGACTACATTTAAGAGTACTCTGCTAGATTACCACTAGGGAGCAAGCACATTATTTTATACTTAAATTGTACAAAATAAGTAGAAAAGTATATTAAGGATCATCTCCAAAGTTCCAAGTCAATTCTTTCTTAGAATTTAATTTCTTTGAGATTTCAATCCTATAGAATATTAAGAATTGCATTTTCATAACTGAACTTCATTTGTCTTTGTTCTGTTTATAGCTAACATCTTTAGAATTCCTTATGGGCAAAGCACACAACTGCAGACCTTGAATACAGACTATCAGAATTACTGCTTATTTACCTATATAAATGATCACATCTATCTTCAGATATTTACAAACAGTACAACTGAGAAAACTTCTTCAAAGTAGCCAGAATTATACATATTTTACATTAAAATCTTAATTTTAAATTTGTTTTGAAATGAGAATGAGTAAATAATGATTATCCCTTACTAACTAATGGAGACATGGCTCATGTTATCTAAAATGACTAACAGTATTATGAAGAGTTTAGTAACTTAGCAACCCAATTTTAGTGATTTTTATAGCATATTAACATACCATTTGTGATAGACAGCACTATGTTAGAGCCATCAGACTTTTAAAATTTTGTAAAACCTATTATCAATAAAACATCATATATTATAAAATAATAGTAGCCCATTGAGCCAGAGTTATAAATTAACTTTCACTCCATAGAACTTAGATGCTTCCATAAGCCTTAGTTTTCTTAAGATTTAATTTTCTAAAGCAATCAAAAGAAAAAACTAACAGAAAACACAAGATGTTATCTTGATATACAAAACTCTTTGTTCTTCAAAGTTGTTGTTGTTAAATGCCATGGAGTCAGTGTCCAACTCATAGCAACCCTAAGTACAATAGGTGAAATACTATTGTCAGTGCTTCTCTGCTATTGATAGGTTTTTCAATGGCAGATTGATTTTTGTGAGTGGGTTGCTGGATCCTTCTCCCAAGCCTACAGCACCTGGTGTTCCCAGGCAGTCTCTGATCCAACTACTAGCCAGGTCCAACCCTGCTTAGAGACTGAGATCTGATAAGATTGGATGCCATGGGGGTACAGCTGCAGGTTTCTTCAAAGTTGTTGTTAGATACCATCAAGTTGGTATCCGACTCACAGCGACCCTCATAGGGTTTTCAATGGCTGACTGTTTCGGGATTGCCTTGGGAGTGGATTGCCAGGTCCTTCTCCCATTTTTATGGTGCTGGGAATTGAACTCGGGACCTCAGAAACTGCAGCGCAGTGCTCTACCAACTGAGCTAAAGCCCAGCCCCTCTTCAAAGTTAGTTCTTCGTAAATTTCACTAAGAGTAGGTCAACATCTTAAGAAAGCCTATTACTAAACATAAAGAACTAGATTCTGATTTTATATCTGTGCATCAAATTTTCATCTTAGAAAACTCCATAAATAATTTTTTAGGTATGTTGTTGTTGTTAGGTGCCGTCGAGTCGAGTCCGACTCATAGCAACCCGATGTACAGCAGATCGAAACACTTGCCGATTCTGTGCCAGGCAAACCATCTTATTTATGTTTAAGCCCATTGTTGCAGACACTGTGTTAATCCATCTGGTGGAGGGTTTTCCTCTTTTCCGTTGACCTGCCACTCTTCCAAACATGATGTCCTTCTCCAGGGATTGTTCTCTCCTGACCACATGTCCAAAATATGTAAGACGCAGTTTGGCCATTTTTGCTTCCAAGGAGCACTCTGGTTGTACCTCTTCTAGGACAGATCCGTTGGTTCTTTTGGCAGTCCATGGTATATTCAATAGACGTTTCCAGCACCACAATTCAAAAGCATCAATTCTTTTTCTGTCTCTCTTGTTCAATGTCCAGCTTTCACAACCATATGATGCCACTGAAAATACCATGGCATGAGTCAAACGCACCTTTGTCTTCAATGTGACATCTTTGCTTTCCAATACTCTAAAGAGGTCTTTTGCCACAGCTTTTCCTAGAGTGATGCGTCTTTTGATTTCTTGACTGCTGCTTCTGCGGTTGTTGATTATAGAGCCAAGCAAAGCAAAATCTTGGACAACCTCAATCTTTTCTCCATTTATTGTGAAGTTGCGTGCTGACCCAGTCATAAGGATTTTTGTTTTGTTGATGTTTAGTCGTAACCCATATTGAAGGCTATGATCTTTGATCTTCATCAGTAAATGTTTTAAATCCTCTTCATTTTCAGCAAGCAAAGTGATGTCATCTGCATAACGCAGGTTGTTAATGAGTCTTCCTCCAATCTTGATGCCACGTTCTTCCTCATAAAGTCCAGCTTCTCAGATTATTTGCTCATTTTAGGTATAGCCAACTTAATTTTATAGAAATCTTCTCTCATAAAATTTATTTTTATTAACCTTATGGAATGGTATATAACTTTTGTAACTCATTTAGATGGTTAGTTACAACAGAAACATAATCCATAGGTTGTTATAGAGCCATGTTATCCTAGAAATCAGGAAACACATATATGCTCTCAATACTTTTTTAAATCATCTGTTATTTCTTTCCACTTACTCAACACTGGGTATACAGCCATGTCACCCTGGCATCTGATCTTGTCAGATCTCAGAAACTAGGCAGAGTTAGGCTTGGTTAGTATTTGGATGGGAAACCGCCTGGGAATACTGGGTGCTGGTAGGCTTGGGAGAAGGACCTGGCAGCCCACTCTCAAAACACTCAGCCATTGAAAACTCTGTGAATAGCAGAGAAGCACTGACAATAGTACTGGGCATGGCACAGTGTTAGGTAGTGTTTTGTCTATTGTACATAGGGCCACTATAGGTCGGACTCTACTCAACAGCACCTATACAGCACCTATACAGCACCTCAACAGCAACAATAACAAATCAACTCTGGAATAAGAAACAAAACAAATAAAATTAGACTGAGTTTAAGAATTTTGATATATCTTAACACTTAATTATAAACTTCAGAATTCATTTGTATCTTCATTTAGTATATAATCTCACTTATAGGTTTCTAAATATATGTTGACCAATTGATATTCATATATTCTCATGTCTACACTCCAAACTATGGAGGCCACTCAAAGATGCAAGCTGTGCATACTTATTAGAAATGTAACATATATGGAGAGTGAAAAGCATAAGGTTTTTATTTCCAAATCTCATAAAATTTTCCAGAAAAACCCATGTTAAAAATTAAATTTTTAGAAATCTAAGGAAGCATTCAGAACTAAAAAGTGAATTCACTAGAAAAGTAAACCTGAGCTCAAAAAGGCAAAAAGCAGCCGCAGACATTTCTGGTCTTTTACTTCTAGGAAATCGGTTGTATTAAATCAGAGTGTACTTTCAGTTACATATGCCCTGCAGCACCATGAGAATAAAATCATGATCACAATTTCTCTAGGGAGCTTCAAAATGGAATCAGCACTTTCCATTCTAATACTAACAGCAACAGATATTTCCAAATACATCTGATTTTTTAAGCCTTTTAATATCTTTGCACACTGGTGTCAAAAACACAAAGAAGTAAAAATTCCTTGTCAAACAAATAGTTCGAAAGGAGCCCAACTTTTAGTTTGAAAAACAACCCCAGAAGGCTCACAAGAGGCCACACAATGGCCAAAAGCCACAAACAACAAAAATAAAAGAAGAGCAAGGACCTACATGCACAGCTGGATAAAGTTTACCAGGGAAACAAAGTTTGGACTTCTAATTTTTTCCATTTTATTACCTATCAGCACTGCAAAAAGGGAAGGAAAGGAAGAATCCTGAAGCAGAACTAGACTTCATGGTGGCAGATATTATCTCTATTCACCTCCTTTCTCCTGGGCCAGCAAACCACCAAAGGAAAACTCTGGGAGAGTCACATCTAAAATTTGCTACCAGTTGCCATCCCCCATTAGGGCCTCCAAATTCTGTTAGCAGAGCCCCTGCCAAAAGCCTGGCGCTGCGTCCAAACCCCCATTAAGAGAAAACAACAGGAAAAACAAATTTATTTAGAGTTTTGCCCAAAACTTAAGTGAGAAAAATTCTCCATCTGTCTCTGCCTTGCCCATAGAACTGCTACAACTTTTGTTGTTGTTAAGTGCCATGGAGTCTGACTCATAGTGTCTCCCATAGGGTTACCAATGGCTGATTTTTTCAGGATTGCTTCAGGAGTGGATTGCCACATCCTTCTCCCATTTTTGTGGGGCTGGGGATCAAATCTGAATCCTCAGAAAGTGCAGAGCAAGACTCTACCAACTGAGCTAAACCCCAGTCCCTACAACTTACAGAAAAGTTGAAATGAAAGCCAGGAAATATGCATATGTAGATTTCGCTGTGGGCTCAAGTTATCAGAACTGGATGATAGGCTCCTCTCCTAGCTTCAGGGGCCAGAGCTTTTGGGGTGCCCCATTTTTACTCTCAGCTCCTTTGGCCCTGTAACAGTAGAACTCAGGAAAGTACTTATAGTTACTGGTTTATCAGAAAGGATACAACTCAGGAACCCCCAGATGGGAATGTCAGGGTTTGGGAATGCTCTGAGCTTCTCATCCCTCCCTATGTGCACCAGCCTCCCAGCACATCAATGCATCCACCCACCTGGGAGCTCCCTGAATCTCCCCACTGAAGAATTTTGTTTGTGTTTTGTTTCGTGATCCTGGGAATGAACCCAGGGCCTTGCCCACACTAGGTAAGCACTCTACTACTGAGCTACAACTTCAGACCTTGGAAGTTTTTATGTGAGTTTCATTATATAGGCATGATTGATATATCATTGGCCATTGGCGATTGAGATTGAATTCAGTCCCCTCAGCCCTCCACCCCTACCCCCACCATCCTTCTTCCCAGGCTGAACGCTCTAAGCCCCTGCCCTGATTCCAAGGAGAACCACAAAGTTCTAGTCTCTCTAGTACTCAGCCTTCATCCTGAAGTTACCTAGTCCCCCCACGAGGGGCCATCTTATTAGCATATGCCCAGATATGGTCAAAAGGGCAAGTTATGAACAAAAGATGTTCCTATCACAGGAAATTCCAATCGTTTTAGCAGCTTTGTGCCAGGAACCAGAAGCAAAGACTACAACACATATTTTCATTACACAACACCTTTTTAAAGTTTAAAGGCCTAAATATAAATGTGGGGATGTTTAAAATACCCCTTATCAATCCACCAGGGATGCAAGAACACTACTGACTTTTTGAGTTGTATCTCATTCTGCCAATGAGCAAGAATGTCTGACTATACTCATTTTAGCATTTATTTTTATAAGGCAAATTGTACTTATTTAATTTACTTGAGGCCACTTATTTTAAGCATTTCAAAATAAACACTTTACATACATATACTCTGTGTATATATGTGTGCATGCATATACATTCTATACACATATATACACTGTGTATATTTAATATACATTCTGTGCATGTGTGTATATAGACCAACACACTAATTAAAAATAGAATGTTTCCTTACCTATCTGCAAGGAATTATGTTCACATTTACAAAAGAAGCCCTGCTTTGAGGGTTATCAGTTTAGTCATTTCCTATAATGTAACCATGTTAACAGTTTAAAGAAGGTATTTGTCAGAGTTTGGGGTGCAAATGAAAATAGAAGTAGAGTAAGGTCACTCCAGGAATAGCTCTTTAATTGCATTTGTCACTATTGATGATCAAGACTCAAGACAGAGTGTATTCTACTTACGCAGTGTTTGACAGTTGCTAAAAATGGCAATGTCAAAAAGCCTTTGAGATCATCATTAATTCATTTTTCCCTACTTTTCGTCCTGTTCTTTCCTGATTGTCATGGCCATATGAGCCCTGCTTAGAAATAAATCCTCAAGCGTGAGCGCAAGCCCTTTTGTAACAATCCTAGAAGCCATACTTGCACTGTAAATGTGAAAATACAGAAAATGTCCATTTTATTGCTTAGAAGTTTATAAAGGGATATGAGGTGATGAACTGGGGGGGGGGGGAGATAGTGTTTGCCTCCCCTCCTTGTCTTTCCTCTAAACTTTTGTTTACTTTGACCTCCCCTCTCAGTCCTTTCCCTAATCTTAATCATGCATTCTTTCCACATGGTATTCTTTCCAGCACCCTACATTAATCAATTGTTGCTGTAGCAGAAAAAGCAAACCAACACATGGGGGAAGAGGTTTATGGGGAGATCACAGTTATAGGATCAGTCTATAATTGCAGCATGGCAGTGGCAGCAGAGTTTATGGTAGACAACCTCATGGTGGACCAGGAACAGAGAGAGACCTGAGCCTTGGGTCTGGGGAAAATAACCTCCAGTGACATCACTTCTTCAAAGATAAAACCCACTTCCCACAGTTTCATAACCTCCCAGGACAGCACTAACAGTTGGAGACTGAATGTTAAAGCACATGATCTTTGGGGAACACTTTATTTTCAAACCATGACACTCTGCCCTGGCCCCTAAAAGTCCATGGCCACCTCATAGTGCAAAATACATTTAGTCTAATTTCAAAAGTCCCCCAGTCTTAACAGTGTCAACCATGTTTAAAAGCCCAAGTCCACAATTTCCAGTGAGACTCAAAGCAAACTTAAGTGTGGACACTTGAAGAACAAAAAATAATGCTTCCGACATACAATGGCACAGAGTAAGCATTCCCATTCCAAAGGGAGAAACGGGGGCACAGAAAGGAAAATGGATGGGTAGCAAGACTGTTATCCCACTGGACAAACCCGTTTGGTTGACGTCTAGCATCTGGATTGTTCTACCCCTGTGGCCTTGTTGCAAATGGCCCTCCTGGGCTGGCTCCACTTCTTGCTGCTTCCCTCAGCAGACATTTCACATTGCTGGCATCTCCAACAACCTGGGGTCTCTGTTGTTGCTTAAATACCATCCTCAAAGCTTCATGCATCTGCCTTCAGGGGCTCCATACAAGGCACCCGACATTGGTACGCATTGCCTACCTTGCAGGCAGACTCCAGAACCCCTTCACTCTTGCATTTTGCATGTCTGGAAAAACTAGCACCACATGGATATCACCAAGTTTTACTGCCAGCTTGAGAGATAATTTCACACTTTTGAACCATACCTGCAGTGGTGGCCTATGTATACCCAGGGTAACACACCATTTCCCTGTGCAGCTTCTTTTCAGGAGTGCATCTGAGAGATAGGTTTCTAGACACTCACTTTTCACACCCTGGGGACTTAGAATGTCAGGGTCTAGCTGACTCCTTCTGTGCCCTAAGGGAATTTCTTTTGTCCCAGAAAAAACATTGAGGCTTTTCTTTACTGTAGTTTCTCTTTAACAATCAAGGCCACTTCCCTTGACCCATCCCTCTCCACAGTAACCTGAGACAGGCTGCAGCTTTTTCCCTCTTGTACACTGTGCATTTTTCAGATCTTTTTGTTCTACCATTTCCTCTATTTTCCCATAAATCTTGCTGAACACAGCAAGCAGTAACCAAGCCTTATTCCCTAAATCTTGATAACTTTGTCATAGTTCCTCTGCAAAGTAATTTAGTCCATTATTTTTAAATTCAGCCTCACTCAAATCATTAGGACCTGGGCAGAATGCACACAGTCCTCTTTACTAAAATATAGCATCAATCACCTCTAGTCTAATGTCCAATACTGTCCTTATTTTCCTCTGAAACACTGTGAGCCCCACCTTCTTTTCTATCAGTAGTGGTGTTCTGGCCTTTCTTATTCTCACCAGAACTGCCCCACAAGCTGTCCAGGGCCTTTCATACCTGCATCTCCAAATTCTTCCAAACTCTTCCCATAAGCAAGTTCCAAAGGCGGAAGAATCACATGGTTAGGTTTCCACACAGCAACAACCCTACTCTCCAATACCAATTTTCTGCACTAGGCAGCTGTTGTCATTGTAGCAGAAAAACCAACCCAAACTTATTTAGGAAGAGGTTTGTTGGGAGCTCACAGTGAATCAGTCCATAATGGCAGCAGGGCTGGCATGGCAGCAGTGGCAGTAAGATCTGTGTCACACAACCTCACAGCTTGGCAGACCAGGAACAGAGACTGAAGCCTCAGGTCCTGGAGGGAGAGGGAGGCCTCCAAAGGTCCACTCCCAGTGACATCACTTCCATAAAGCTAAAACCTGCCTCCCAAGGTTTCATAACTTCCCAAGACCCACCAGCTGGGGACTAAACTTTAAAACATATGACCTTTGTGGGGGGCACTTTTATATTCAAACCATGACACATACCCTTTCCTCAGGTTCATATGAATTGATTTATTCAAGAGAAAATGCATGTGTTGTCACAGCAGTTGGAAATCGATATGACTTTCAAGAAGAGAAGATGGAGCTCTAAAAAGAAAGGCCTACCCAGCCCGGGGACTTCTCACCCCTTGTTTCAACTGAAACCCTTTGTGTCTCAATAATGCCCTCACGGTCCCTGAGTCCTCAAAATGGAGATTTGAGACAGAGAGGTCTTCCCCATCTTCCTCAGGGCTGGCCTTGAAAAACCTGTTTCCTTCTCCCAACTTCTTTCTCAGGTTTTTAGTAGAGCAACAAGCAGTATAAACTTCAGATTCCAGCAATACACTTCATCCGAAAGCATTAACTGACTTAGAATGATGGAATTATGGAATTGGCAGAGATGTTATAATCACTTCATGTTACTCCAACTAGATGTATAAACACCTCATCATTTTTCCTAGCAGGAGATTTCCTCCCTCAGATTAGCCAACATAGTTACAGAGGAAGATGGAAGACAAGAGATGATAGGAGCAGCCTTGCTCTACAGCCAGTCCTGTCCTAGTTTCCAACCGATTTTAACTCAAATCTGTAATTCCTAGCTATTAACTCAAACTTTACTCTCTAGAGCACCATGGTGTGTGTTTGTGTGTGTTTGTGTGTGTGCGTGTGTGTGAGCTCTTTAAATATTAGAGAGTCCCTTGTCCTTTCCTCTTCCTGTTTTTCCTCATCATACTGGTATTAAATCTTTGTACTTTCTTCAGCCCTGTTAGACAGCATTTAAAGTTTCTTTGACATGTGGAACATTTCTGCAGAGAAGTTTCCACTGGTTAGAGTTCAGCTTGAAGCTGGCGCAGAGTGAGCTGGCACTCCAGGTGTGACATGTGGAAAGCAGAGCACAGCAGCTCTCCACATCCTCCTGCCTGGAGATGGAAGTCAAGGCAGATGAAACAAGTCTCTCTATAAGGGCAACAGCTTTTCAGCCTCCTTTATAGGAATCAGAAACATTGAGAACACAGAAATGAACTTTAGTGTGATTTTTTAATGAAAACTCATCTCTCAAACTAAGAGAATCACAATCCAGTGTGGTAAGCCTCTCAGACTGGGTCTTGTGCAGAAAAGTTTTACACCAAGCCTGTGAAAAGCTCTTGCCTTCAGGACAGTCAATCTGACTATGAACACTTCACTTTCTTTTAAAGTTTGATAACTTGTCTTTTTGAAAATGTCAGCCTGAGTCTCCTTACTCTTGATGTCACCTATAAGTCTGTTTTTAATCCTGCTTGTTTTCTCTGTTAATGTTGTTGTTAGGTGCGTCCAGTTGGGTCCAACTCATAGCAACCCTCATAGGGTTTTTAATATGCTCAGTTATTTAATTCACTTGGGTTGCTTCTCCCATCACCCATACATAGAAGATTCCCAGATCATCACCTCTAAACCCAACCTTCTCCATCAGCAGCCTTGCATTTTCCAGCTGCCTTTTGATAGCAAGAAGTACAGGTGACAAGAGACTCACAAATCGTACAAGTATCTTCACAAGGATCACGTGTCTAAGAGCTGGCCTAGATAGTGAGTTCTGTGGAAGACTGGGGTAGGGAGGAGAGGACTTCCCCTTGTTTGAGCCAAGTGGAGCCAGGATCTTCTGTTTTCTAGCAAATAGCATCTTGGTCCAGCTTGAGGGAGAAGTGCAAAGAATGTGTGTTGGGTGTCGGGCAGAAACGTTTAATGAGGCATGATTCACGCTCACCACTGAACTTGAAGAAAGAATTTTACTAGAGACAAAGAGTAAACATGTGCCTCTTGGAAGAAGGGTAGACAAAGCAAAATTGGTTCAACTGAAACTGATTCCTACACAAAGGCAAGGATACATGCTCTTTGTTCTGCCACCAGGAAAGGCTCCCTAAGATGGTCTTCTTGGTGCTCTTGCTCTCTGATGCTCCCGTGGCTGGACTTCTCCTTAGCAGAACAGGATGTAACCCTTGCCTCTTCCTGCTTAAGCCATAGTGCAAATGTACAAAACTCATTTAAACTAAAACAGCTGGCAGTCCTGATAAAACTAGATGTGAAGGCCTGAAAAAGGCACTCCTGAAAAATCAATGTGAAAGAAATCAAAGAGCTTTATCAACTGCAAGCCTCAAGTCTGAATTGCATTTGGCTGCTAGTAATGGAGAACAGATTAGAGAGCTTAATCAGATGAGAAGTTTAATCTCACCCATAAAAGAAGTGCAAAGATGGTCCATCTAAGGCCAATGTGGTTACACCTCAGTAGAGACTCTCCCTTCTTTGTCTTTATATCTTTAACATTGTCTTCCATCTCGAAAATTTCTTTATGGCATAATATGCCAATTAGAGTTCCAGCCATATTTTCATTCCAATCAGAAAATATAAACACAATAGGGGAAGGTCAAAAGACACTTTCTACTATGTGATCTCTTTGTAGAGAGCTTTTCCAGGAGGGCTGACAACTTCTCCTTTTATCTCATTGATCAGAGATCAGTTATACAGCTATAGTTCAAGGGAGGTGGAATTATGTGATCTTTGTTGTTGTTGTTAGGTGCTGTCCGACTTATAGTGACCCAACCCTGTGTACAACAGATGAAACACTATTGTCAGTGCTTCTCTGCTATTCATAGGGTTTTCAATAACAGATTGATTTTGGGGAGTGGTTTGCCAGGTCCTTCTCCCAAGCCTACAGCACCTGATGTTCCCAGGTGGTCTCCCATCCAAGTACTAAACAGACCCAACCCCGCTTAGCTTCTTTGCTAAGCAGTGCTACGGCTGCAGGCTATGTGATCTTTAGCAGGACAAAATGCCACCCTGAACAAAATGGGTTTTTGTTTCTATGGAAGAAAAGGAGAATGAGTATTGGATGGCCCAACCTGCAGTGTCCACTGTATTAATCAGAGGCCAGTTGAATTGAAAAATAAGCAATGTTAGTTAAGAACATCCCAGAGCCTGGAACCCAGAACAGTAAGGAATTTAGGCAATAAGAGGAAGAGAGATCCAAAAGTTCTCTATGCCTCCTGAGCCTTTATCTTCCTTCCCTACCTTGGTGCTCCCCAAGAATGGGCAGAAGATCCAAGTTGCCCAAAGCAATGTAGTCTGATGTCCTAGGGCTCAGGGAACTTTCTTTTGATAGCTGTTTCTCTGCTTATGACAAGAGATGTCAGGTCTTCCAGATCATTTGCAGGAGCTAAGTATTTCTTTAACCTGAAAAGGGCAATACACAATTTAACTTCTGTATCACTGTGATATTGTGACATAATAAGAAATACATATTTGGTCTTTGTCCCTAGTTCCTGACACAGAGCTTTTTCAACTCTAGACATTTCCTGGGTTATAGTAGTGGGTTTTTTGTTTGTTTGTTTGTTATTCATAATTAGCCTCTTTCCACCATATATGAGTTTATGCTAAAAAGGTGATTCTTGGAGGATAAGAGCTGGTTGCCAGAGGAACCAACCACATGATTAGATAGTTGGAGCTTTCAGCCCCACTTTCTGATCTCTTCTCAGGGAGGAGAGAGGGTCTGGAGATTGAGTTAGTCACCAAAGGCCAATGACTTAACTAATCATGCTTGCATAATGGAGCCTCCATAAAAACCTTAAACTGTAGGGTTTGGAGACATCATGTACTGAGGAATACATGAGGGTGGTACAAAATGTGGAGGATCCATGCCCCTCTTCCTTCAACCTATCCATATCTTCTGTTTGGCTGTTCCCCTGTTGTATCCTTTATGATAAACTAGTAATAGTGATTTCCTGAGTTGTATGAGCTGTTCTTGCAAGTTACTGGACCCAACCAGGGAGTCATTGAGACCCCTGATTTACAGCCAGTTGGTCAAAAGTCCAAGTCATGACCTGAGGCTTGAGTCTGGTGTTTGAAGTGGGGAGCAGTGTGTAGGACTGAGCCTTTAACCTGTGGAGTCTGCACTAAATCTGGGTAGTTATTGTCATGATTGAATTGTAAGACATCTAGTTGGTGTTTGGAAAGTTGGAGAATTGCTTAATGTGAAGGAAAACGCCACACATTTGATGTCAGAAGTTTTGAGTAGAGGAGCGATGCTTTTCTTTTTAGTTACTCTAGGTAGGTATTTAAAAATGGCAGCTCACCCTGCCCTTTTGAAATATAATTTAATTAAAATGTGTAAGACACTTAGGGCAAGACAACTTGTAGAAAATTACTGAGTTCTACTCAATTTAGTCTTTTTGTTAGCATTGTGATGCTTCTTAACCCAACTGTGTAAAAAAATAAATAATAAAAATTTTCTAAAAGCCCCAATTTATAGGGAACTTCCAAGTTACTTTAGAGGTCATAGGAGGTATTTGGTCTCTGCTCATACACTTCAAATGTATCATCTTACAAATTTTGTACATAAAAATGCCTTTCAAAGGAAAAGAAGTGAACATGACTGTTTTATAGGGCTCAGGATTTCATAGGCTTTACAATGACAAATGTCAAAAGGCAAAATCAGATGGTGACCAACGCTTTCCTAATCTTGCTAGCCTTATGTGTCTCTGTATGAAGACTTCTCAAGGAGATATGTCCCCAAATTATAGCTTAGCCTTAATTGAGTCATTCACTTAAAGAAGAAACAAAACCTCCATGTGGCAATTTTAAAGTATCTGAAATCTGTTTTGCTAAAATAATCCTAAAACCTTTGGCAAAAATGTGATTATTATAGGTCCTTCAGAATCTTCTACCCCAATTCCATCCCTATCTAAGTGTGTGAGGAACATGCTAACATTTCATCTCCCTACTTACTACCTTCATATGGGAATGTAGTTTTAGCTGTATAAATACATGTTAATGTTATTGTTGGGTGTAGATATTGTAATACCTACTGAATTTCATATATCTATTCATTTGCTTTTCAACTCAGATCTAACTGGCTTAAAAGCCCTGATGCTGATTCTGACCAGCTCTTCCGTATGGTAGCTGAGGTCTTCATCCTGTGGTGTAAATCTCACGTAAGGACACATTTGGGCCCCGGATTTAGGAGGGTTGCAAAAGGTACAGATCTTGACATGCTTCCTTGTAATGCTTGCTTTTTATTTCCACCATTTAGAACTTCAAGAGGGAAGAACAAAATTTTGTGATCCAGAATGAAATTAATAATTTGGCATTTTTAACTGGAGACAGCAAAAGCAAGATGTCAAAAGTAAGTCCTTAGATGTTCATTCCAAAGGCTCTTCAGTCTTGACCTTAGCCATGACTTCAATCTGTTTCAATTTTATGGGGATTAGCAACACAGTTCCCTCAAGGTCAAACTATATAACCAGCTGTTTCTCCTGTTGTTTCCTTGAGAATGAGTTAGAAGAAACTATTCCCAGATAAACATGGTCATCACAGGTTATGAATAAATACTTGCTTATATGTCAAAAAAAAAAAAGTTTGTTTCAAGACTTACCTAAGGCATTCAAGAGGTTTCTAAGACAGAAGCTGCTTTAGTGATTTTTAATTAGAACTACTTCCTGCATAGTGAAGAGACAAAAACACACGTGCTTGGAGCCCCCTTTTGATCAGCTAGGAAGAAATTACCTTGCTTTGATGATTTCAATAGCACAGACTCCCACATATTCTTGTTTTCCTTCTGTCTGGAACACCACTATCTGTTTCATTTCAGATGTGTTGACCTCTTAATGCCTTATGTTTATTTTCTGTGACCTTTGCACTCAGAAAGCCAAACATTTGTCCATCTCCTTGCAGGAAATGTTTGAAAGAGAGCATACTAGATATGTCTGAAAAAAAAATGAGAGTAACTTGGAGGAGGTGGGCTACAGGACAGGGAAATTGACCTCCCAGCTCCTCCTGAGTCAGCTCTGCACAATGAGCCTTTGTTATTGTGATTGGAGAGAGCTCTAGGTTACACTCCTTCAGGAGTACATGCAAAAGCAAAGCCTCCTTCGATGTGATGTCTTGCTACCAGCTGTTACGGCTTACCCTTGTCTCTGTTTCCCTGAGAAATGTGCCTCAATGAGGGTTGGCTAATATGTCAAGCATAGGTGACCTATGCTGCCTAAGATGTGCAGCTCTGTCATTGCTAATCCAGTGCTCCCTTTGAGGAACTTGAAGGTGGAATGCACATGGGGACCCCTCAGAAGTGAAAATCAGTCTTGGAAAGATGGGAATCATAGGTTTGTGGTGAAGACCTTGGGTATCTTTCCAATAACTGTTTGGTATAGAGGGCCTATGTCTGTGAAGCTGCAAACAAGGGGCTGGTATGACACCAAAAATGAAGACTTCAGCACATGGAGCTGTAGCAGATGGGGAGCCAGCTCTGGTCAGCTGCAGCCACTCTGAACTTTCTGTCCCTTCCATCTTCTAGCTGTGTTAACACTAACACTTCTTCCAGCATCATAAAATTGACTGTTAATTTAGAATCCACTGCATTTGTTTGTTTGTTTTGTTTTGTTTTGTGCTCTGCCACTGAACTACATCCCTAGTCCTTTCTTATTTTTTACTTTGAGACAGGGTATCACTAGGTTATCCAGGCTGGGCTTGAACTCTTTATATAACCCAGAAGGGCCTCAAACTTCTGATCCTCCAGCCACAGCTTCCAAAGTCACTGGGATTACTGGCATGTGCCACAGTGCCCAGCTTAGAATCCACTCTTAAATATACACTAGAATACACTTTTAATATGTACACTGCTTAATAAAGTCTGACAAAACTGATCACATACAAAATGGAGGGATCATGTTCAAGAGGAATCATTACTGCAAAGGGACCTTATAGTGGAACTTTTTATGATTAGATAATTTTATTTGATTTTCCAAAATTTATGTTGCATTCACCTTTCAATAACACATCTATTCATTTGAGATATATTTCAAGGTAGAATTTTTCAGGCTCCAGCTCTCTGAGACATCTAGTTTATCTAATTTTGACTCTGCAAGGTCTTCTCACTGCCATCACAGGCTCCCCTTTAATCCTATCTTCCTACAGAAAGCCAATAAATCCCAGGCAGACTCCATGCTGTCTTCAATTTAGGGTAGATCTGCTGGCTCAGGAATGAACCAGTAGAACCCACTGCGATTGGCAGGGGATGGAGGCAAAGCAATGGAAATGATTCTGAAACAAGGATTTGGAATCCAGATGAGGAAAAATGGCAAAGACACCTCAACCCTCTGGTGATGAATGGATACTCAGTGTCCTTGGATTTACATTTGGAAATAGATGAGGTGATAGAAAATGACATTTCAAAATTCATCTACTAACAAACTAACCTGACATTTTGTTCATTTACATCATTGAATGAGGAAAAGGAGATGTTTGTTTTGTCAGAGGATAATCATTTTTACAATCTGTGCATCTTTCCTGTTGATATGGTTAGTTTTCAGGAGAAATTTCCTTCATTTCCATTGACATTGTATGCCAATTATTTCTGAGCCACATGGCTTAGAGTTAAAGTTATAATATAATTAAACTAAGGGAATTCTTTCCATAGATGTTAAATAATATTCCCAGAGTAAGAAATATTTATTCATATTATTCCTGTTGCCTCAAGAGATAGTGTGGAAGTAAATAGACTGGAAATTGAAAGGAACCTAAGCCCTAGCCTGGACCCAGTTATTGACACAGCTACAACCTTGCATCATTCACTTAACTCCTCTAGCTCCAATTTTCCAATCTGTATGATGGAGTTGAGTTTACTACCAGACTTTTCCCAGCTCTACTAAGATGATCTGGTTAAAAATCAGTTTTCCACAGCATCTCTAGGTCAGAATTACATTTTATAAATGCTTTATTTAAGACAGAAAGATACCTTATCTCTGATAAATAGCAACTCATAGCAATTGCTGGTCCTTTGGGGATGTAGAAGGAGTCAGAGGTATGTTCTTAGCAGCCAAGTCCCTATTGCCTTTGCTTCTCTGCAATTAGGTGTTCTCTTTACTACCTGACATGAATGGCCACCTGTCATCCTCACTTGTTTTTATCTCCACTCTTAATTGAATTCTTGTGTTTTATAAATGAAATTGTCCTCAGTGCATATGGCAGCCTTTGTGGAGGGATGTGTACATGAATGCTGCATGCCACACCCACTGTATATGCTATTGCAAACTGAAAGGAGGTAGAGAAAAATATACAGTGGGCCAAACTGTTCATGCTTGCTTGGTTAATGGAAGGTCTCTTCAATGATGTGTTATTTTTCTGGCAGCTAACACAGATTGTTTTTTGAAAGTTCATTGTATATTTTGTTTATAGGACACCAGTTTGCAAATATATGTTAAGGTAAATGTAACTAAGCTGAGCAAGTATTTTTTTGTATTTTGTTTTTAAACCTGTTTTGTTTTCTGAAAAAAATGGCAGCAGCTTCCTTGGAGGGGAATGGTAAGTTAGAACATGTTTAGCCCAAGAAATGCCAGTTCATTGATGAAATTTATAAAACAAAAAGAGTTGCCATGCAAGAATTAGAGCACACCTCATGGTTTCAAGCCATTCCACCCTACAGAACATGATTTCAGTGGGTTGAAAAAGGAAAGGAATTATTTTAAAAGGTGTCTTTGAGTTTTTCAGGGGCATTCAGAATTATGTGGGTGAATTTTCTTCCTGTTCCAAACTCCCCCTTGCTCACTGTCCTTTCATTTCCTCACCCCACCTCATTTCTTTTTCTTCATTTATATACTTATGCAGTGTACTCAGCCTTCCCTCGCCCTCCCCTCCACTTCCTGTCACACACGTGTACCCTTCCTCTTGCCTCTCTCTCCCCATCATGGCCTCCTCTTTTGTGCTCTCTCTCCCATCCTCTCACTTCCTCCATTCCTCCCTAACCCCCACCACATTCTCAGACTGATTTTTCAGATATTTTCTTTTTCTACAATATAGAGTTGGATCTGGAGCTTAGCTCATTTGGTAGAGTGCCAAGCAGCACTCTCTGAGGCCCTCAGTTTAATCCCCAGTAGTGCAAAACTGGAAGGAAGACTCGGCAGTCCACTCCTGAAGTAATCCTAAAACAATCAGCCATTGAAAACCCTATGAGGATTGCTATGAGTTAGACATGACTAGAAGGCACCTAACAACAACAACACAGAGTTAGGTTGACTTGTCTTCACTTCACTTACTTTCTCAGTGGAATAGGAACTTCCATGGCACAGTTTTGCCTTTTATCAAAAGCCTGATTACAAACTTTCCCTGTGCCATAGCGTCATGGCGCAGACCACCACCAGGCAGTATGTCTTCATCAAACTCCCTTATCCCTGAGAAGTCTGAAAACTGAAAAGTAGAGTTTCTCCTTAAGGTCTACACATAAAATCATTTGCTTGATCATACACTGCTGATAGCTTATGATCTAGGCAATAAAATTGCCTAGGGCAATAAAATTATTTTGAGGGTATATGAATTATTCTGCCATTGAAAACCCTATGAATATAGCAGAGAAGCAATGACAGTAGTGTTTTGCCTGTTGTACCTAGGGTCACTATGAGTTGGACGCTGACTTGATGGCACCTAACAACAACAACAACAACATGAATTATCAGGGATTAATGAGTTTAGTTAATAAATTAACTTAGTTTAGTTAGTGAGTTAACTAAATTTAGCAATATGGGAAGAAAAGAATAAGAGTAGAACCTATAGGATATAGAAGATTTTGACCTAATGTATGTTTAAAGATCACAGTGTACAAAGGAAGAGACTCCATCATTTGGGTTGTGGGGTGATCTTGGATATTGGATATTCCTAGAATGCTTTAGGGAGGGTTTTGTTTGTTTTTGAGGTAAAGTCTCACTCTGTAGCCAATGCTGACTGGAACTGACTCTGTAGCCAAGGCTGCCCTCAAACTCTTAATCCTCCTGCCTCAGCCTCCCAAGTGCTGGTATTACTGTCATTACTGGCATGTGCCACCATTCTTGACCCCAAAGTTGAAAGTCTGCTTTATTCCCCCAGTGTTGGCAGCTGGAGATCAAACCCAGGGATTCACATGCTATGCAAGTCCTCTACCATGAAGCTACATCTCCAGCCTTTTAAGTACTTTTTTTAAAAAACAAACCTTTAGCAGAAGCATATGCATTGCCCCTTAGCTGAGTTCTCCTGTCTCTTTGTAGCTACAGATCTGTTGGAGTTGATAGTGTGGCAGATAGAAAGAAGAGAAAGTGAGATTGGCAGTTACATAATAAATTGTCTGTAGCCCACCCTGGTGAAAGGAGGCAGGTGGATGGGGAAAGACTTGAGATCTAAAGAGTTCATGTGTGTGGCCAGGTCTGAAGACCATTGTGGGTGGGGCACACACTCTGGAAGGCTGGTCTCTGAGCTGACCTCACAGGATGGATTGCTTGGCCTGGGTGTAAGTCTGTGACTAAATTAACCTCCATCCTAACCTCCCCGTTGCTCTTCATGCAGTGCTGTCTTGACTCCCAGAAGAGTTGAGGTTCCATTGTGTTGGCTGAGAAACTGGGACTAAGAACCTTTGAATAATAACATCTGGTACCTTATGTTTTGGACCCCTGCTTTTACTGACTGACTCTTCTCCTTGTTTCTTTCTTTTGTCTTTCTACACAGGCCATGCAAGTAAAGGTACAGGTTAAATGCATGACGTGTCTTTTGTGTCCTAGTATTAGAGGTGCAGGCTCTGGCCCCCTCTGCACTGTGATCACCATGGGGGTGGTACAGAATGGATTTTCCCACCAGGAGGTCCCCAGGCCTGCTCCAGGGAAGACAACTGCCTGTCAAAGAGGGAATGTAGGCCTACCTACCCTTGGACTGGGGAAGCCGGGCAAGCCAGCCAAGCCTCACCCTAACCGAGGTCTCCTTGCTTCCTCTGCTCCCTTCCCCAGCTGCCTGCTCTGTTGGTTTGGCAGCGACCACATTTAGAGATGAGGATGATTAACAGGGCTCAGGAGCTGGGAGACTCACTCTTCGGTGGTACCACCCAGGGTCACAGTCCTAAATTCTGTCTGTGGCCCCAGCCCTTTCACTGCATGGTTCTGCCTCTTGTTCAAGGCTGCCATGATGCAAAGGAAGTCTTCCAAGGACTAAAGTCAACGGTTCAAAATCAGCAGATCCCCAACAAGTTTTTACACAGTGTGTGCATATATATGGTGGAATAAACCTTGGGACTATTTTCCAGTGGCTCCTAAAAGTTATGATGTGGAAATTCTTCTTTTTTTGTTCATTAATGTATATGTGCTGCTATTGTCCCAAGCCCTCTGACCTAAGGTATGTGGTGGAGAAAAGGAGATGTGTAGGAACCAGGTCACATGCAGCTCTTAATTAGAAAAGGCAAATGGAACCCTAACAAGATAGATTTGCATCTGAGTGACAGCTCAGATGCTTATTTGCTATGTGAACTTGGAAAGATTCCTTGACGTCCCTGAATATCATGTTTTCCTTTATAAAACTGATTTGTTAATCTTTCAGGATTGTTGAGAGGATTAGAAATGTTTTATTTAAGTATTAGACACATTGAAGTTATATCATACATGTAGCAATTATGATTACAGTATGAAATTGGCAAAATCACCAGTGAATAAGCAGGAAATCATTAAAATTCCATATTCATATCCAGAGTTACATTTTAGTGTATTGTACACTATTACCATTTACATTTTAGATTTACATGTACATGATACTGTGCAGTTTATATACACATAACCAGGTTCTATTCTTAATGAGTGCTTTGAGGTATTTTCAAGAGTAAAAGACTAACAGTGAGTTCCCTTTGGACACAATCATTATAATCTACCCCATACGGTAGAACATTAGCAAGTGCTCAGTTAATGTTAGAACTTGCACAGTTTTGTGTGAACCAGCTTTCACTTTCTAATATGTTCTGGAACATGAGAAGCCTCCTGTCTTTAGCCCATTTCTTCCCTGTTCATGATTCTCCATCCCCTCCCACCCTCCCGCTGCTGTGCTGGGGCTGACCTGGTGTTTTGGAGTACTAGGGACCTATCTGGAGGATTATCCATCAGTGTTTGGCTAGACTAGTCTCTGCTTGGCAAGAGTTCCACTGTGGTTTCTAAAATATAACCACCTGAAGACATTATTGGCACAAGCTGGGCAAGAGAAGTCCCATACTCCATGAGAGTTTCATGAACCATTGTAGAGAGTGATTCCAGCAATCAGTCCAAAGGCAGGGTTAATTCTGACTCAACTCTTCAGAAAGCTCCTCTCTCAGAAAATGGATTTCACTCCAGCCCAGGAGTCCTAGGTCTTAAGTGCCAATTCTAAAGGAGACAGCTAGCCTCTCCTGCTTCCCAACCCCCCTGTCTCTATGTTATCAGAAACCACAGTGCTGCCACCCTATTGCCACAGTCACTGTCATGAAGCAAAACTTCCATGATCACCAGTTCCCTCTCCCTCCTGGTCCCTGACTAGTTCCTGGCCACACAGCCCTCTCCAACTCCAGCAGGTGCCCACTCAGCTGAGGCAGCATCTAGTCATCAGGGCACCATGTGGGGTCAGCCTTGCTCTTTCCAATCCTAATATCATGGAAATCACCACATGGCAGTGCTGTGTCACCCTGAGCCCACCTGGATGGCCATGTGTTTTGGTTGCTGAGGGTTCTCAGTTGGTTGCCTGGTCCTGCCATGGTCCACAGCCCAGTTCACTGAATTCCTCCCTTCAACCTACTACATCGCTGCTTGAACTAAACTTTCTCTGAAAGGGAGGCGAGTATGAGCAAAAAACAGATGCCATCTCCCATGTCTTGAGGAGTTCCTTTCTTAAATGTCCAGTTTTACTCATAACTTTCTCCCAGAGCAGTCCTACTCTCACATTTTCCCTTTCCTGTGAGAATTTGCATTGCCTCTTGGTGGAGAGGCTAAGTAGGAGGCAGATGCTCCAAAACACTAGCTTCAGCCCTGGAAACACAGACCAATTGTACGATGTTGGACACTCTTTCACATTTTCACCAATTCCCCAGGGTCAGCATTCTCGGTTCTTTGTTGGGGTTATTAGTTATCAATTCATTCTTTTTTTCAAAACACCAACTTTTTGGCTCCTTTGTTGCAGAAGTGACTGAGCAAAGACTGTAGATGTCTGTGGCATATGTCTAGTAACCTGATTCCAAGTGCATGTGTGGAAGAGAAGTCTCAGGGCTACATTTTTATGGCCACATGGGTTTCCTTTGCTTAATACACTCCATGTACTGTTGTTTGAAATGTACTAAGACCCAGCCTGTACTGACAGGGCCATAGAGAGTCACTGAGCCCCTCTCTTTATTTCAACATCATCTTCTAGTCTGGAGGACAGGACCAGGAGCGGAAGAAGACAAAGCGGAGGGGAGATTTGTATTCTATCCAGACCTCCCTCATCGTGGCTGCTCTCAAGAAAATGCTGCCCATCGGTCTGAATATGTGCACTCCAGGCGACCAGGAGCTGATCTCACTTGCCAAATCACGATACAGCTATGTAAGCTGCCTGCCCTGTTGGGCTGAGCATGTGGTCCAAGTGGGGGTAGTGGAGGGTACACAGCCTTGGCTAGTCCTCCTCTGAGGGATGGGGACGTGGGCCAAATGAACAGCAATCAAGGTGCATGGAGGCAGCAAACCCTCATTTTTTAAAGCTACTTTGGGAATCAGTAACTTGGGATGAGGCTGTAATTTTTCTTCTTTCACTCTGCCAGGAAGCATCCCAGAAAAACTATGCATTGACCATCTCTGTACCATATTTAGCATTTCCATGGTGATCTCTAGGCATAAAGTTTGATATCTCTTTCTACAGAGGGACACCGATGAAGAAGTCAAGGAACATCTGCGGAATAACCTGCACCTGCAGGAAAAGGTGATTCTTCGAGAAGACCATGAGAGTTCTGCGGGCTGGCCTTTGTGCCTCTGGGTTGCATCTCCGCACCCGGCTTATTCATGGTTTTAAATGTGTTGTAAGAACACTGTTTAACTGATAGGACTAGCGCTCTGCCTTTAATTTTTGCTTTTCATTTGCTGGTGCAAATAGGCATCTGATACAGCACGTCTTCCCACTCCTCACTGTATGGACAACAAGCCCTCACAGCAGGGCTTTGGATTAGGTCTTAGGATTTATTGACTGTGAGGCTTGTTAAACAGTGAAATGGACACCTGGAGAAAGTCTTAGCACCTTCCACTCTAGAGAGATTTCTTTAAACAAAATGCTTTTGTGTCTGACTTGGCATCGTCAAAAAAGAGAGATAATTTTTATTCTAAAGCTAGTTTGAGATTTTTCTAGGCCTGTGAATCTTAACAGCTCTCTCCTCAAATATCTTATGCCCTAAGATGGAGAACTAAGCAACCCAAAACTACCTTTCCTTTCCACCCCAAACTTTTAGGAATGATGGATAAAATAAATCCCATGTGCCAAGAAAAAGAAGCCACTCTAAGTCTTGGTAAAGAGGTGAAGGCAGTGCTACTGGGAGAAGTCAAAGAGTGTTACAGGCCATATATTTATCTTAGGGTCCAGGGGTTTTAATAATGCTGAAGGAAGAAGTGTGTGGGACCTAATTATCTATTCTGTGTACAAATGCAGAGAGAGAGACTTGAACCAATGAAACCCAAGAATCTCCCACAGAGGCAAGCATGCAACTACTTAGAGAGTCTCCATTTGCTAAAATATAGGCTAGAATACCAATGAATGAAACTCCTCTTGAAAATAAACTCATATAAAAATTTTTCCAAGCACCATTAGAGTCAAGATATACAATAAAAGAATAATTCAACCAATAAGGAACTATAGAAAAGAATTTAAACATAGATAAAACATTTAAATAAAGGAAGCAATAATAAACTGATAGATAATAAAATCCATAAGACAACAATTGAACATCATTTTTGAAAAAGGAGAGAGAGAAATGGGTTTGAAAAAAGATCTCACAGGGCTTATAGTCATTGAAATTTAAAATCCAGTACATGGTTTTAAAATATAGGGTAGACATAGCTGAAAAGAGAATTTTAAAATTGGAACATTGCTTTATGAAAATCATCCAAACTTGGCACCATGGATCATCCCTGTAATCCCAGTAACTCAAGAGGCTAAGCCAAGAGGATCATGGGTTTGAGGCCAGAGGCAGCCTCTATACTTGGCGAAACCCAGTCTCACAATACAAAAAATAAAATGGGGCTGAGGATGCAGCTCAGTGGTAGAGCATTTGCCTGGCATGTGAGATGCCCTGGGTTCAATCTGTAGTACTGAAGAAAAAAGAAAGAAAATTATCTAAAATATAGCACAGAGAGATAAAGATAGAAAATATGACAGAAGAGTTAAGAGACTGAAGGCTGGAATGAGAAGTTCCTACATAGCATATATAATTGAGGGCAATAGTAAGATGAGAAAGACAATAAAAGAGAATCTTGATTACCATAGAAACCTGACAAGAGTAAAATGTGTTTTTATTACAAGAGGAAATTGCTTATCTTGTGGGCATGCTTCAATTTTCAGTCTGATGACCCTGCTGTAAAATGGCAACTGAACCTCTACAAAGATGTTCTGAGGAATGAAGAGCCTTCTAATCCTGAAAAGACTGTGGAGCGTGTACAGAGAATTTCAGCAGCTGTCTTCCACCTGGAGCAGGTAAGGAGTATCTGCTGTGAGGAGTGAGGAAGCCAGATGGACCTGAAGAATACAAAGCTCCCCTCCACAGTCACCTCTCTGTCAAGTCCCCTTGTATGACTGACAAAACCAGGAGGGAAGATGATCCCACCTCACCCCCAGCTGTCACCGTGGTGCCTTGTAGTAGCAGCCCCATTTCTTTCCCCTCCCACTATTTTGTAAGTTCCTGCCATTCACTCAAATGACTTGTTTAAGTCTCCTACCATTTTTAGTATTTTTAGCTGTTAAGCGGTGAATGGTTAGCAGTATCAATTACTATTGAGAAGCCAAAATTAGTGAAGGCTGAAGAAGTCTGGGCTACAGGTGACTCTCTCCTGCCACACACATCACCATATTGTGTACCTACTCACTTGATTTCTTCTCAGGTGGAGCAGCCTTTGAGGTCCAAGAAGGCCGTTTGGCACAAACTGTTGTCAAAGCAACGGAAACGGGCAGTGGTGGCCTGTTTTAGGATGGCTCCTCTTTACAACTTGCCCAGGTATGCATTACATCATTTTCTTCTGCCATGTGAGCCAGTGAAGGGAACTAAGGTATTCTCCTACAGCTGTGCTCTCTGATGGCCCTTACACTCATGATCCAAAGAGCAGACGTTGGAGCCCGGGGCCTATGGAGCCATTGTAATTTGCATAGTATAATGGCCTGCTAAGCAATCAAGGTAAGCATAAAGACTGAAACCAAGTGAGATTCCCTGGTTTCCCAGCTCACCAGAGTACATTGTAAAGTCAGCCAAGTAAGCATACAGATGTGAGGCTGAGGTGGCATTCTTCTGTTTTGTTGTTGTTTTCCCCCCTGCAGTATTAGGTGGTTGAATGCAGGGCCTCACACATGCTAGGCAAGTGCTCTATCACTGAGCTGCAACCTCAGCCCCTTTTTTCTTTTTTGTCTTGAGGCAGGGTCTTACTGAGTTGTACAGGCTACCTCTGACCTCAAACTTGAGATCCTCCTGCCTTGATCTCTTGAGTTGCTGTGATTACAGGTGTGAGCCCACTGCACCTGGCTCATACTAGCCCATACTTTGAAATGAAAAACACATGAAAGTTTTTCTGGAAAGTCTGTCATCCCTGTCATCATCCCGTGTCAACATAGGCAAGGATATCTGTGTTAGCTTTCTGTTGCTATGAAAAAAAAAATACCAGAGATAAGTCAATGTGAAGAAAGATTTATTCTGGCTCATGATTTCAGAGATTTCAGTCCATCTACACTTGACCTCATCACTTTGGGCCTAGGGTGAGGCAGGATATCATGACAGGGAGTGCAAGGTAGAGCAAAGCTGCTCAAGTCATGGTGGCTGAGAAACAAAGAGAAAGAGAGAGGAGCCAAGGGCTCAATATCCCCTTCAAGACATGCTACCAATGACCTAACTTCCTTCCCCCAGGCCCCACTTCCTCAAGGTTCCGCCACCTCCCAGTAGCATCACAGGCTGACCACCAACCCTTCAACACATGGGCTTTGGGGATGTTTAAGATTTAAACAGTAATAGTGTCAGTGACAGACAGAGCCAGCACTGCCCTCTGGGACTGGCTCAGGGTATGTGGTGATATGGTAAAATCCTCATGTCAGACCCATTACAGAGTAGGTGAATCCAGGCCTGTGATCACTAAGTAAAGCTAGTGATTCAGGATCAGCCTCTGTTTCTTCAACTTCCACATTGCCAGGTTCATCTTCCCTGGGGCAGAGAAAATAACCAACTTGTATAAACATATCCTGAATCCCAGTGTTTCTTTTGGAATGTGAGAAAAAGGAATACCCCCATGCTTGCCCTTCACTTTCATCAAGTTGTGGATCTTGCCCACCATTTATCCAGAGTGTCCTGGGACCCTGCTCTGAGTCAACACAGCTTTCCTCCTTAGGGTCTTCAAAGATGGTGGAGAATCACAGCATCTAAGACATATACCTGCTCCAGCAGGCCTCTCCCAAGAAAACAGATTACTATTTTGGGAAGGGAATTAGATATCTCTGAATCATGTAGAATTCATGAATAAAAAGCTGAAATTTTAAGTCCAACAGTCACGGGCACAGAGGATGCTGAAGTCCTGGCAGAAAAACAAGATTCATAGCCCAGTAAAAAATGCCAAACAGCATAGGATTCTTGTTTGTTTTCTGGAAGTAATGAACCATCAGAGAGCATTTGCTTTACTGTCTGGGCCAGACTCCTACCTGATGCTGGGCCAATGTGGCCTCCAGGAAAGCTCATCCCTAAACACAGGTCTCCATGGGCAGGCCAGCCAGGCAGAAATCACATCTCTCAAAACAAGCATTTTTTTTTTTCTAAATCTGCTAAAAATGTTACTACCCATGTATGGAAATTTCATGATGAAACCCAATAAGTTGTACACGAAAAAAATTACTAATAAAAAATTACTGGGGGGGAAAAATGTTAGTACTACCCTTTCGTGGGTTGGGATTTAGCTCAGTGGGTAGAGCACTGCGCTGCAGTCTCTGAGGTCCTGAGTTCAATTCCCAGCACCGCAAAAATGGGAGCAGGACCTGGCAATCCACTCCCAAGGCGATCCCAAAACAGTCAGCCATTGAAAACCCTATGAGGGTCGCTATGAGTCGGATACTGACTCCAGGGCACCTAACAACAACAACAACAACAACACTTTCGTAGTTGGGCTTCTTCTTCAGTTCCACCCCATATGGGTAAGAATAAGACCATGAATTCACTCTGATGAAACATGGCCATCCCTAACCCAATTGTTCTAGAAGCTACCCTGGGTTTTCTGTCTAGCATGAAGGACTATGAGTGGATTTCATAACACCAACAGCTAAGTAGCCAAGAAACTGATGGACACAGCTCCTCTCCCTAATCATGTAGAATCTTCCAAACCAAAAGCCTAATGGGTTTATTTTATTATGTGGAAACTGTTTCTCTGATGTTAGTTTTTAAAAGAAAACCTGTATGCTTTTCTTCAGACACAAAATTAACAATTTCTTCCTGAGCACCTTTCAACGGGTTTGGCTGGAAAAGGTTAATGAAAAAACTCAGTATGACAGGCTTATCCCCATTTTAATGGTAATGTAACCTGTAAAGAGACCTGTTCATTCTCTGCACACTCCTCCTTTCTTGACCATGACTTAAAGTTACCATAAAAATGCAAATTTGTACAATTTTTGAAAAGAACTCTGATTGGTCAGATTTTAAAGAAGGATGGCAAGGGCTGCACTCTATCAAAACCAGGACCAGGTCTTCATGACTGGTCTTGACTTTTATCTTTTTTTCCTCTCCTTCCCACCTCACTACTCCCCTCACATTTGGTAAACAGTTAGCTGCCCTTTAGTGGCTAATATTCCCAGAGGTCAATCCTCGCTTATAGGGAGTGGCACATGCCAGTTACTCAGTGTTCCCAGACACCAGGAGCTCAGTTGGGTCCCTGAGGTACACTGAACATGAGCTCATAGCATAGCGCACTCAAGTTTTGCCTTCCTAAATAAAAGCTGCAGCTGGGATTTAGCTCAGTTGGCAGAGCACGGCTCTGCAGTCTCTGAGGTCCCAGGTTCAATTCCCAGCACTGCAAAAATGGTGGAAGGAACACGGCAATCCACTCCCGAGGCAATCCCGAAACAACCAGCCATTGAAAACCCTATGAGGGTCACTATGTGTCAGCCATGACTCTATGGCACCTAACAACAAGTAAAAGCTGGCGCACCTTGCTGAGGTGGTTTCTTGGAGAAGGAAGCCCTGCTTTGGTGTTTCACTCTGTCTGAGTCTAAACCAGTCACTATCAGCATGATTTCGAGCAAGTTACCTGGACTTTAAGACAGCTACTTGACCACATGTGTTATTTCTCACTAGGGGGGAAATGCTGTAGCAACCCTGTTAGGATTAACGTTAAGGCCATGTCTTGCTCCAATTACTCCTTGTGACCAGAAGATGCTCCAGTGTTTGGAGTCAGCCTAGTTAGAGGGCTTTGGTCTCCCTGAAGTGAAGGCCTGTAGTATTTGACTAGCTACCCTGACCAATCAGAAGATAAGAATTGTACAAAAGTCATCCTGCTTACTAACTACTAACCGCCCAAATGACAATAATGAATCCCTGGAAGCCTCCTGACCTCCCTCTCACCCCTTCCGCTCAGGCACCGCTCTATTAACCTCTTCCTCCATGGCTATCAGAGATTTTGGATAGAAACAGAGGCATATTCCTTTGAAGAGAAACTAGTACAGGATTTGGCTGTAAGTACTGAGATGTAAGCAGAGTGTGTGGATGAGTTGGTTTTTATATTCGTGTGTGTATATATAAACTTGATTGTGTAAATTCAGAAGTAACTGTGTAAACTCTCAGGGAGGCCCTGCTAATGGTCATCAGAGCTAGGAGATGAATTTTCACTTAGAGGAGCTAATACTGCTCTCATCCTTACCTTCACTGTCATTAACAACTAATATTTCTTAGGCTCCACAGCCATGTCATGGGGACTCCATGCCAAGTTAAGGTTTGAGCACCATTGGTTGCAGGAGGCACCTTCTCCCCAGCCAAGACCCACATTCCTAATCAGTAGCTGTGCTTTGGGAAAGATGGGTCTAAACACCCTTCTTGCATCTCACATATCTGTATTGGCCCTTCAGAAAATCTGGCACACCCTGTCTCTAACGGACTTCATGCTCTCGATCCCCTTTAAATGATACGCAAGAAGGAAAGGAAAGTGTATGGCAGAGGCCCCACACAGGAGCCTCAAACTAGTTTGGAAAGAAAAAAAATCCTCTTTGCCTGTGGCAGCCCATGGTTCTTCCTCTCCTTCTCCCATTTATCTTTTTCTCTTCTTACCTACTCTCTCCACTATGCATGCTGTCTTTCTGATATTCACTCTTTTCTATATTTCTTTCCTTCTCTTTCCCTATCATGCTATTTCTTTTCCTCCTCTCCTCTTTTTTCTTTTATGCTTTTCTCCCCCATTTTCCTTCCATTCATTTTTGTGTCCTTCGCTCTTCCCATATATTCCCATTGGTGACAAGAACACCTCCTTGGTTTTCTCACTTTCTTGATGAGTGTGAAAGTGACAACAAGCACCCTTTCTGCCCTCTGCTACTTCTGAATCATTCACACAACCTATGGCTTTCTCACCAATTCATCAGACCAGCTCCACCCTGCTGACTCTACCCCTGCCAGAAAATTCCCTTTGACATCTGGCATCAGCTGCTCTTTCCCTTTCTGTAAAAGGAAATTGAGAAACGACCTGGTAAGAGAAGTGCCAGCCTTACAGCTCCAGGAATGTTGTTCTGGGGAAGGAGGAGAATTTTAGAAAAGAGTGTGACATTAATAAAGAGATGTGTTTTGCTGGGTTGAATCTAGAGTAATATTAGGCCCCCGCCCAAAATAGACCCAGAGCTTTGTAACTCATTGCCCCACCCCTATCTCCAACCCAGCTCTCCAAGAGAAATTTCAGGTATTTGCCAGGGGGTCTCAGTTTCATAGGTGACTGCAGGGTTTCTGACCTGAACTCAGGTGCCCAGGGCTTGCATGAGAGTTCTGCTGACTGAGGTCTATAGCTCTTCCCCTATGGCCAGCGTTTTGCTTTTTCTTTTTTTTTCATTTAACTTAAAATTGGAATGTTTCTTTGGTTGGCTGGAAAAAATACGTGTATCCCACCCTTGCCTCCTGAGGCCTCCTATCTGGAAATGAACACATGGTGTAGTGGGGTCTTTTTCTGCTTTTGGTCTGATGCCCTCTGTGCCTTGCGCTTTCTCTTGATTTGCATGCGGTTGTGTGGCACACACTGAAATCCATGCCTAAAACCTGTCTGTGCTGGTTTATGTAGAAATCTCCCAAGGTGGAAGAGGAAGAAGAGGAAGAGATGGAAAAACAGCCGGATCCACTGCACCAGATCATTCTCCATTTTAGCCGCAATGCTCTCACAGAGAGGAGGTCAGCACCTCAGAGCACCCTCTTCTCCCAGGCCCCCGAGATGGTATTGGCCCAGCCCCTCCCCTCCAGACAGCAGTGGGGGGTCAGATCAGAGCTGCCTTCTGTTGGCCATCACAAAACAGAGGAACTACCTCAATCCACAGCCCTTTCATCAGAATGCCAGACAGAGCCTGAGATTAAACAACTTGGAGTTATAATGTTATCCCTGAATTCCATGTCAAGCCAGTGCTGGCTCAGATATTTCAGAGTGGTTTCTAAGAATCAGAGTGAGGGAAGATATTTTCTAATTAGCTCACTGGTACATGTGTGTTGTTAATGCCTATAGTCGTACCACTGTGGTGTCCAATCCCTTCAGATCTCAGAAGCTAAGTAGGGTTGGGCCTGGTTAGTACTTGGATAGGAGACCACCTGGGAACACCAAGTGTTGTAGGCTTGGGAAAAGGACCTGGTAACCCACTCCCAAAAAACAATCAGCCATTGAAAGCCCTATACATAGCAGAAAAGCACTGACAATAGTGTTTTGCCTGTTGTACGTAGGGTTGCTATGAGACGGATACACACATTTGTTGTTAGGTGCTATCTAGTCGGGTCTGACTCACAGCAACCTTCATAGGGTTTTCTATGGCTGCTTTTGGGAGAAACATTTTTGCAGTGCTGGCGATTGAACCCAGGACCTCAGCATGCACAGAACAGCACTCTACCATATGACTCAGCCTTTTCTGTGGGGTCTCAGAAGTAGCCTTCTAAATATTCCCTCCCTTCTTTCCAGCAAATTGGAAGACGACCCTTTGTACACCTCCTATTCCAGCATGATGGCCAAGGTACACGTTTTCTGCACATTGTCGCAGTCTGTCTGCCCTTAGATGTTTTCAGGCACATGGAAACTACCGTGTAAACAGGAAGCCTGGGCCTCAGCCAGGACACAGATTCTAGGAATTCTACAGTTCTTGTGCCACAGGGTGATGTTAGTGAACCACCGTACCATTGCCCTAAGGACACTGGGAAGCTTGTTGCTTAGGTTCATGGGACAGTTCTGAAGCCCACTAAATGCAGCCTAGACATAACTAGAGGGAGAGTCCAGTGTTCTGGAAGAGGCAGAGGGACCAAAGGGATGTGTCACCCAGAAGTACAGTGAACTCTGGAATGCTGAGTGGATAAGGAAACTGTTGGTTACCAGATAGAAAGCTTCTGTGTCTGGCAGGAAGGAGGATATATTGGGGTATAGGAGCACCTCTTCCTTTATCTAGCTGCACACAGGGACACAATGGGAAGAGGCACTTTAGGATTCCCAACCTCCATGTTCCAATCTTATTGTCCTGGCTTTGGTGCCATGTGTAGAAAGGGACAACTCCCTGCGTTGCTTGTCTCCTGTTCACATCAGAATTTGACTAGGCCTTGGTTAAACCCCATAAGTCTTCATTTTATGTGTTCTCAGCATTCCCATTTCTCATCCCTTAACCTCTTGATAACTGCAAAGGTGGCATTTAAAGCAGATTGTTGCCATGCAGTGATCAAAATGTTCCTGGCTTTACAAAGTGCTAAGGTCCCAAAGCACCCATGAATTACAGTCTGTCCCCTGTCCTTGCAAAGAAGAACAGAGTTGTGTTTATTTGACAGACTCACCTTTAACTTTGCTGTCTGTCTCCTCCTCTTCCTGTTGGAACCCAGAGCTGTCAGAGTGGAGAGGACGAGGAAGAAGAGGAAGACAAGGAAAAAACATTTGAAGTAAGTTTCTATAAAGATTAAAAACAGGGCCATGCTCCCAGGCCAACAAGCTGGGCCTTCAGAGGTGGGTGTTTACATTAACATATGAGTCTCTTCTGCCAGGAGCGAGCATCTGAGCTGCCCTATCTGCTTCAGTAAAGCACATCCACTTGCCATGAGTCTGTTGGCTTTCAGCCTCCCTTTACAAGGCAGCACAACCATCAGCAAACCACTCTCCTAGCTTGGTTCTTATGGGAAATGTTCTACTGCTGCCCAAATATTGTAATGACAGGGCCCATAGAAGGACAAATTTAAACCTCCAAAAATGAAAAACCAGAGCCTTGGAGACATTGGGATGGTTTTTGCACTACTGTTATATAAATGCAAATTAATAGTAATTTTGGTTTCAAGGCAGGGTAGAACCCTGAAACTTGTAAGATTAAACTATTTGAGGTTACTCATACTCTTTGATAGACAAAGTACTCAACAGGACACAACAGAAGTAAATTAGTATAGTTACAGTTCTGGGGAGCTTTAACTTTCTGATAACCCATGTCTCATAGAAAGTGTTAACTTTGGTCTGAGTATTCTAGATAAGTGGGCACTTCCTGTTTTTGTTGTTTGTTGTTTGTTTTTTTCATTTTTGAGGGATGTGGAGGTGGACATTTCTTATCGCTAGATAAATATACTCAAGTGGGCCCCTCAGCAGATTTCCTAGATAGTGCATTGAAAACACACACATTTTAATCCTGGGTTTAAATAATTATAATTATATTATAAAAGAGGAAGGGACTGTGTTACCTATCAATACAAAAAATGGAAAACTCATCACCAGAGTGTAAGTGAATTATGAATAGACAGTTTTGGAAAACTGGGTTTTGTCTA
This sequence comes from Pedetes capensis, assembly GCA_007922755.1. Classification (NCBI taxonomy): domain Eukaryota; kingdom Metazoa; phylum Chordata; class Mammalia; order Rodentia; family Pedetidae; genus Pedetes; species Pedetes capensis. The sequence goes on from VMDO01002658.1 coordinate 126,706, forward strand.
TCAATAAACTTCAGAGGCTTGCTTTATCCAGAATCATGCATATTGCCTTCCTTAGGCAACTCACTTCCCCATGGTGAACTCCCTGCAGGGGACATAGACAGGAGGTGGATCTGGGAGGTGGTAAAAGGGTAGGGAACAGATCTTTCCCTATGATTCCTCCCCACCAGGAGAAAGAGATGGAGAAGCAGAAAACCCTCTACCAGCAAGCCCGACTGCACGAGCGTGGGGCTGCAGAAATGGTGCTTCAGATGATAAGCGCCAGCAAAGGTGATTTTCCTTATTTCTGGATGAGCCCGTGTACCTACCACAGAGAGATCATGCCATGACATATAGTCTTTATTAACAACTCCTGATACAGCCTAGTAGGTGTGATTTTCCACCTGTTTCTTGGTGATTCAAGCAAATCTTCACCTTGGCAGGGGAGATGAGCCCCATGGTGGTGGAGACTTTGAAGCTGGGGATCGCCATTCTGAACGGAGGCAATGCTGGTGTGCAACAGGTAATGGGGACCAAAGGGAGGCTGTGCGGAGGCCTGGGGTACTCCCATTTGACAGATGTCACACTTCATGAAAGAGATATTGACTGCTACAGACCAGACCACCACAGTCACTCTTCTGGTGTTTGTCTTTAGTGGCCAATTATTTTAGAGGAGCTGGGAATACAGGTAAAACCAGAGCTAGGCATCTACAGGCAAATGAACACTCAGTAAAGACACATTACCACACAGATGGTTAAAAGAGAAAAACATTTCACTTCTTTCATCAGTAAATGATTTTTTTTCCAGAAACATAGATAGTCTAGAGGAAGCTTCCTAGCCCTTAGGTTTTTATTTCAACCCTTTCACTTCTTAGCTGCCTTTTTGTAAGGAGCCTCAAGGGGGGAGCGTTCATAACCCACACACTTGTTACTCATTCATTCATTTCTTTATTCAGCCATTAAACATTAGTCACTGATTGCTGACCACACTAGGCTCTGTTGTGAAGGCTGAGGGTGTACCAGTAAATAATACAAATAAAAAATGCTGCTGTCTTACGGCCAACACTGTGCCATGCGTGCATTCTTTTTATGTTTGAGCCCATTGGTCCCAGGGGCTTTACTCCGCTCATGTCATGAAGGTCAACTCTACTGTGAAGAGGCTACTCTTCCCCAGTTGTTTCTTGAATGTCTTCCAGCCTGGGATGGGGAGGGGCTCATTTTTTGGCACTATATTTGATAGTGCTTCTCTGCTACTCATAGGGTTTCGATGGCTGATTGTTTTGGGAATGCGCCACTGGGTCCTTCTCCCTAGTCTGTCTTAGTCTGGAAGCTCAGTTGAAATCTGTCCACCATGGGTGGCCTTGCTGGTATCTGAAATACCAGAAGCATAGCTTTCAGCACCACAGCAACACTCAATCCCCACAGTACGACAAGATGACAGACATGTGAGGGGCCCTGCATTGTAGTGAGTAGTAAATGAGACAGCACACAGAAGCATACAACTTAGTGTCTGGCACTTGGGATCCATTCAGTATCTTAATTGCAGCTGGTTACCAACACAGGGGAGCACTAGTGTCTCCTGCACACTCCAGGCTGGGGCTAAAAGCACCTGTGTGCACAGGAAAGTGAAGTTCCAAGCAGACCTTTGGCATTTATATAGTTATGTCCCAGGGCCTTTGAGAGTCTCCAAATTCATAACTAGCCTATTGCATATAATTTTTCGCAGCCTCTAAGTCTTCCCAAATTTCTCATTTAATTGTCATTTTCTTAGTCACTTTCAGTTCTCTTCCTCCACCTCCTATCACTTGGCAAACTTGCTAGGCCTGGGTTTTTTGTTGTGGTTGTTTGTTTTTGTTTTTTAACATAAAAAATATGTAGTATGTAAAACAAAATTTATGCCTTCACAATAACACAGATCACAGGAAACAAACTGTCTTACGAAAGAAATTCCGAGCTTTCAACTAGGCTTATTAGTGGCTAGGCTCCTTGTTCCTATATGACAGACTTAGAACATGAGTGGTTCAGATTGTACCTCAGCAACATTAATATTTCTATGTCATGGTCCTAGTGTTTATTCCCAAGTAGGAGAGGATTCAAACAGTAAGTCCACAAATGCCAAAGGTCTACTATACTGCCACAGCAGAAATACTAGTGTGACTGGGGAGTGTGGGTCCAGGAAGCTGGCAGCAGTAAGCCTCAGCCCTTTTGTGTTCAGCATATAAAAGAATTTATACTCAACACAGAGGGCTGGGATTTAGCTCAGTTGGTAGAGCACTGCTCTGCAGTCTCTGAGGTCCCGAGTTCAATTCCCAGCACCACAAAAATGGGAGAAGGACGTGGCAACCCACTCCCAAGGCAATCCCAAAACAATCTGCCATTGAAAACCCTATGAGAGTCACTATGAGTCGAACACGACTCAATGGCACCTAACAACAACAACAACTCAACACAGAAACTAGTGTAGAGAATATAGACAAAGCTTATTAAAAGTTACTACACCTTTGAGAAGTGCAGGTGAGTAAGAGAAGAGCTACTTGCTATAACTATTGCTACTGCTACCACTATTGCTATTGCCCAGTTCCAAAGTCAAATGTGATTTTTATAGTGGAGTTTGAGTCTTTAGGGGAGGAAAGAAACATTTCACACATGAGGTCTATGCCTGGAATGGTTTAGAGGACTCCCTAGTGCCTTCAAAAGAATGGACTCAGAGGTGGACATTTCTACAGCTTAAGAATCCAGGCAGCTATGGATCTTGATAGAGGATCTGAGTCCACTAAACAATGTCCTTTTTAATTGCTGGGGTGATGCCTGTCTCACACAGTCTTTATCATCCTTCATGGCTGAATGCAGGAGTTATTTTTAATCCCCTTCTTCCTCTTCTTGGCCTGGTAAAGACTAAGCTAATCTACCTAACACTAGTTAGCCTCTCTAAAATAAATAGGGTCCATCCCAAGTGATTTTGATTCTCTAAGTAGAGGTTGAGGCTCACATACATTTTGTTTTAAGTCATGTGTCAGCACTTAGCCCCGAAGCTGATTCCATGTGGCTTTGTGACTGGGGATTTGCCATTTTCCCATCAAATTGGGAAGACTGGCACTCGTTGCATAGATTTCATTGCTTTTTCCTTTAAAATATGTCTCCCTTGCAGAAAATGCTAGATTACTTAAAGGAGAAAAAAGATGCTGGATTCTTTCAAAGCCTTTCTGGTCTTATGCAGTCTTGCAGGTAAATATGGGGAAACCACTCAGCATTTTAAAAAAATTCTTCATTATTGAAGAGGGGTGGGGCAGAAGAAGATGTACAAAATTAACTGACTGATCATGGAGTTATTGAGAGAGGACTCAGGAGTCACCTCCTTCAGAAAGCTGAATGGATGGCTATCGTTCCTCAAGCTTTCCTGATTACACTCCAACAGCATTCAGAGGGGAAAATGTACTCTCCATTAGCCACAAACATACACTCCCTCCCTGTTGTCTTTAATCACCTTCCTCACCTCCTTTTTTGTTAGGTTATACTCCTAGGAGGCTTAGTGTATACTTTGAGTTTCTCCTCAAACATGTATGCCTAGAAAAGTCAAACCAGAAAAGGATGGAGAAGAAGAGGAATACCCCACTCTCACCCAAGGCACTTTGTTCATCTTTATCCCTGATGATTCTTTGAACTTGGATAGGTGTTTGGTGGGCACATATTTTGGCACATCCATTTTGATGGAAATACGCCCTGGCATGGGAACATTTTGACTAAAAACAAAATATTGAACTCTCAGTTTATATTACCCAGTTGTGTAAGCCATCCCTCAAGGCTGAACCCTCTTGACAAGTAAGCCATATACTGTACAGCCAAAAGTCATAAGGTCACTGTACTTGCTCATTTGAAAAGTGAGCCAGTAGTCATTCTAATGAAAGGATCAGCTTATTTTCAAAAGTTTGTATGTATTTTGAGTAGTCGAATCCATTCTAAAAGGAATCAAAGTTACAATTATTTAGCTCATTTGCCTCCAAGTCATATGATTAAAAATGGAACATAATATTTTCCATTTGGAAATTTAGAAGATGAACATCCTTTCTTTCAGTAGTTTTCATAATTTCGTTAACCTTATTTGATGGGGCATATATTGTTCCCTGGGGCAATAAGGAGCATCTCTGAGCTGCAGTATGATCCCTTATTCTCAGTTTTATATTTTTTCCACCAACAGTCTATTAGTTTATTATCTCTCTTAGGAAAAGAGAATGTAATATTTCTAGACCTGACTCACTGAGGGTAGAATAGCACAGACTCAGAGAGGGCAAAATCAGGCAATTCAGCTCTACATTGCTCATGAACTCTCCCTTTTCTCTGTCTTCTGAAGTGCTTCATATTGCTAATTTTGTTTATGATTCACTTATAATGGTGTGGAGGGACATGTGACATACACTTAGTTGCCAGCTGACGTCTCACAGAAGTTTTAAGATGTCTTAGTGTTTTTGAGGATTATAAAAATAATGCACACATAAAATATTTAGGCAGTGGACAAGTTAAAACATTTAACATGAGTGCTTAGAGACTGGAGTAAGGATCAGAATTAAAACTGCTGCTTCAAAGCAACAAGATCCAGATATCTTCTATGTTGTCCCACCCTGAAAGCAAGACCAAAATAGACAGGTAGTTTTGTGGTGGTGAGCAGACCCTTTTTACAGCAGAATCCAGGAAAAAACATCAAGTATCATGTGGTAGACTTTGCATCACTGTGACAAAATACCTGACCTAAACAACTTACAGAGGGAGAGATTTATTCTGGTTCACAGTTGCAGAGAGTTCAGCCCATCATGGGCGGTCGTATTGTTTCTGGGTCCATGGAGAGGCAGAGCATCATGAGACAGAGCAGCGTGTGGCAGAGGTTTCTTACCACATGGCAGACAGGAAGCAGAGGGGCATACAGGGAGTGGCCAGGGCAAGATATAGCCCCAAGGTGACCTACGTCCTCCAGCCAGGCCCCACTCCCTACCTTTCACCATCTCCCCACAATACCATCGTATTATGAATCCATCAAGGGACTAGTGTGTTCATTAAGTCAGAGCCCTCACGATCTAATCATCTTTGGAAACACCCTCACACCCCCAGGTAGGGCTTCACTAGTCCCCTGGTATTCCTCAATCTAGTCAAGTCAACAATGAAGATTAACCATCACAGATAACACTAGAATTTCACTGTTTTCTGTTTAAAATTCACAAAAATTTTAGAATGTATATGACTCCGTAGAAAGAATAAAGGGGATGTCAATGCCTTCCATCTGACAAAGTCATTTCCTCTCCACCCTGGTGGAAGGAAGGCTAGATTTTGAGGTCTTAATGGTCTGAACTGTAAGCTTCCCAAAGAGCTACATTATTATAAGTTCATATGTTCAATGAGGACTTTCATGTTGGTGAAAGAATTAAACTGTTAGTAAAACAGAAGGAGCTCACTTGAAAATAATCTGGTTGTACAGGTGTTCTCATTATCAAGTTTTGTGGTTGTACTAGGGCTTCCTAGCTAAATAAAATTTGGCTGTGACTATGACCAGAAAGATAGGGAGAAGTGGGGACAAAAATGAAGGCCAACTTGTCACAAGGGGATACCATTGCATAAAAGCTAAGTCTTGGCTGCTACTGGCTCCTGAATGACCCAGGTCATCAGAGGGTATGTCCTCCAACATCTGGAAGTTTATAGTTCTCTCTGTCAGTTCCCATCCCCAGCACTGGGAGCCACAGTTCCATATGATCCTCAGAGGAGGCAGCTGGAGGTGGGAGGCAAACATTTAGTTAGTACAGATTATAGTCAATTCACCCTTAAGAAATCTTAGAAACAGATTATTCCTTCTTTATTTTGGAAGCTTCTCTAAATCTTCATCCATAAGAAAGGACCCAAACTGGATAAATAGTGATAGTCACTGTAAGTGATTGTGGCCCCTCTCCATGTATATGGCAGGGAGTATGAGCTATCAGCATCCTTGAACTACAATGGCAGGCACAAAGCCAAGGAACTTTCAGTCATACTGTTATTTGTTAGTCCATTTCTGATAATAAAGGGACAGCATATTCGTAGTCAATAGATACATTGACATTAGAAATCCATTCTTCCAGTGTACAGAGCCCTGAACTTTGTTTTCTTTTGTCTATTAAAAGTGTCCTTGATTTGAATGCATTTGAAAGGCAGAATAAAGCTGAAGGCCTGGGGATGGTTACTGAAGAAGGAACATGTAAGTAACTAGCAAATGCCAGGGCCATTCTCTTCCTGATTAAAATCTTAATTAACTCTTTGTGGTTTGAGCCCAGGCTCACTGCCTCCCAATCTGCGAACACTTGCTCCATTTGAGCAAAACATTTCCATCAATAGCTTTGGTAAAGCCATTAGCCAGGCTGGATGTGTTCACAGAGCCTGTGTTAACTAAGGGTAATTTATTGTGATATTGGTGGTTTTCTTACTTTGTATTCTTCTTTTTTCCTTTTGTCACCAGTCATTGTTCGTGAACGCGGTAAGTTTGAGTTTCTGGCCTGACTTCCTGTGATATGTGTGAATCCAAAGAGATTTAATTTAATTGCCTCAATGATGCAGATACATCTTTGGTTTGGTGATTGCCTGTTAAGTTTAACTCAGAATTCGATGCTTAATTAAAGAAATGTTTTCCATCTGTCAAGCATGGGTTATGGACTTTGAACAGTTTGCTACCATTGTCCTAGTTGTCCTCCTTACAAATGTGTGTTGGGCCGAATAACTTACCTTTTTTAGGCTCTATGCTCTGCAACCTTGGCCCCAGATTAATTGGGTTTATCGCCATCCATCCAAAGTCCGTTCTCAAAGCCATACAGACACCACTCCTTTATCACTTCTGCCACCATTTGCATTAGAAGGTGCATTGGAAGCCAAACAAATGCTCACTAGTATGTTATGTTTTCAAGGTGAAAAGGTGCTCCAGAACGATGAGTTCACACGCGATCTCTTTAGATTCCTACAGCTGCTTTGCGAAGGACATAACAGTGGTAAGCGGGCCAGATTGATTTATCAAGGGAAATCAGCATTCAGATGCACGGTTACAATTCAGTTCAGTAGGCCTGATTTGATACAACTAGTTCCTAACCCAAAGATATCAGTTATACAAGTCCTCAACAAGAAATACTATATAAAATGACATTTAGGTCATGTGCCACCAAGATAAACAGCTTCCAGAATCACTAGCCATTTTTACCTTTGCCCCTTAAGGCTCATTATGTCACCAGGTTGAGAGGCCTCAGAGCAGAGCCCTGACCTGACAGGGTCTGCCAGGTCCCCAATGTGGTGTCTGTGTAAAACTCTTCCCGTAGTGTGCCTCTTCTGAACTCAGCTGGGAGGGCATGCTTGGTCCTTCACTATGATGGGACCAGGCTGTGACCTGGCACTGGTACTTTCAGATTTTCAGAACTTCCTGAGGACTCAGATGGGCAACACCACCACCGTCAACATCATCATCAGCACTGTGGACTACCTTCTACGTCTACAGGTGAGTGGGTGGGCCTTAGACAGTGGTACTTCTCACTTGTACTTCCAAAAGGTAAAGACAGCTGCATAGAGTTAGGGAGGCCCAGGATACAGATGCTTTTGATTTGCAAAGGGTTTGTATCCTATAAACCCATTCTAAGCCAAGATGCAGGCTGGGATTTAGCTCACTTGGTAGAGCACTGTCCTGCAGTCTCTGAGGTCCCAAGTTCAATTCCCAGCACTGCAAAAATGGGAGAAGGGCCTGGCAATCCACTCCCAAGGCAATCCCAAAACAGTCAGCCATTGAAAACCCTATGAGTATCGCTATGTGTTGGATACTGACTCAACGGCACACAACAACAACAAAAGCCAAGATGCATTCAATATGCCTAGCAGCCTACTGAATACCATAGCTTAACAGCATCATATGCTATAGAGGATTATTTGCCTCATGATGGTGTGGCTGGCTGAGAGCCACAGCTCACTGATACTACCTAGCAACATGAGAAATTATGACACTACATCTTTCCAGCTCAGGAAAAGATCTAAAATTCAGAAATCGAAGTACAATTTCTACTGATGGCATATCATTTTTACACCATTATAAAGTCAAAAAGCTGTAAGTCAGAACTTCAATAAATTAAAGACTGTGCAGTCAATCCCCTGCAAGGAAGGTTTTGTAATCTACTTCCACACGTCATGAGAAGTCCAATGCCTAAAACTTGCTAAAGTGTGGGGAGAGGGTAAATACCAAATCTTCTATAAAACATTGGTTTGCTTTAGTTTTGGCAGTGAAGACCTAACCAGAGTACCCAAGAGCTATAAAACAACCTGTGAATGAAAGAATGATTTCACTAGGAGAAAGAATTGCACAAGGCAATGAAAATGCAATGAGATCCCACATTGCTAGCATTGAGAAGTCACTTGATTTAACTGCGTGAACAAAAGTCCAAATTAAATTGAGAACATCTACACAAATGTAAACAAGGATTTTCTTTTCTCTTTGCTAAGCGCTCCTGCTGCTTTTGCCACTTACTGGGAACCTGGAGCAAACTATTTAAATTTCCCAGGTTCTAATTTTCTTATTTATAAAATGGGCAGGACCTGCCTCATAGAGTAGTAGTAAGAACTGCGAGGTAAGTATATATAAAGTGCTCAGAACAATGGCACTTCAAATGTTAACTGCTGTTCTCTTGCTGTTACTATTATTTGGAAAATAATCATTATCTTCAGTGTGCATTTTTCACTTTAAATAATCTTAGACCATGATCTCCCAGGTGCTGAAGGATGTCCTGTCTCCTATCTGTTCTTTCCCGGGGAGAAATATTTTTGCTTGAAAGATGCTCAGCATCAGCCATCTCTGCCTTTCTTCAGAGAGCCCCCAGCTCATGTCAGAGCAAATAGGTCATAGAGATTCAGGGTACCCTTTCTCCTCCTGCACATTAAGTTCAGCTTCCCTAACTGGAGCTGGAGAAATATCAAACTCTACTTGTTTGCTTTTAGGAATCAATCAGTGATTTCTACTGGTACTATTCGGGCAAGGATGTCATTGATGAATCTGGACAGCACAATTTTTCTAAAGCTCTGGCCGTCACCAAGCAGATTTTCAATTCTCTTACGGAATATATCCAGGTATATGCTAATGAGTGTGTACTTGAAAATAAACCTTTGTAACATTCCCATTTTCTGTATTCCCTAGAGTATTTAGATGCACACAATGGACTGTGCATCCTACCCTAACACTAACAATATTTCTCATCTAGGAAATAGGAGCCAATAGTAGCTGTTTTCTGTGAGAATCTATTGTTTGGGGTTTCCCCCACCGAGGCCTGTTTGTGATGGTCACTTTATTTGCATTTATCTAGTTACATTTTGCTTTCCCTCCCAGACTGAAAACTTTTCATGGACAAAATTCTCATTCAACTTAAAATTCTTTGTGTCTAGAACAACATCTGAACACATCCAAATCTGATATTCAGCTAAGCATGGAGAGTGAAGTTGAGAAATTATTGATAGGATGATGGAATAAAGAGATATGTGATATTGTCTTAAGTAGAGGTTAAAAACAGAAACCATACTTGGCATGGTGAGCCTACCTGTAATCCCAGCACTCAAGAGACTAAGGCAAGAGGATCCCAAGTTCAAGGTCAGCCAAGCCTACATAGTGAGACTGTCTCTCAAAAAAACAAACAACAGACTCCATCAGCTATAATATGTTTGTAAGAAATTGACTCTGTGGAGAAAGTAACTTCAGAAGCATATAAACTATGTACAGTGGCAGTCAAATCTGCAAGTGAATTTCAGGGTAAATTTCTAGACCTTTTAGTAGTCTTTCTGTGTTCATTATACTCTCTATTCATTGCTGACAGTGATCTACTGATATAAAAAGAAACAGAGGATATATTCAGGCATAAGTTGCTCTAAAATCAGTAGCCATATCCTAGCCCTCTGGGATACAAGATTTCTTAAGCAGAATCAACACTTTCTCTTTTTATTATCATAACCAGGAGACTCATAAATAAGATCTTAATTCATCTATTCACTGAACAAAACATTGAGCTTGTGCTCTATACTGTGATTCATGAAAAAAGTATTGTCTCTACTCTTAAAGAGCTTACTATGTAATTGAGGAAATATATATACATGAGGAAAATTATTTGCTACAGAGTGATCATACATGACTTGAAATAGTCCTATATACTATGCTTAAGAACACATGTGCACTTGGGAGGCTGAGGAAAGAAGATCATAAGTTAAAGGCCAGCCCAGGCTACAAGAAAGATCCTGTCTCAAAAAGCTAATAAGGAAAGAGAGAGATGAGAAAGAGAGGGAAGAAAGTAGGGAGGGAGGGAAGGAGGGAGGGAGGGAGGGAGGGAGAGAGAGAGAGAGAGAGAGAGAGAGAGAGAGGGAGAAGAGGAGGAGGGGGGGATTAAATATATGTGAGTTCAGAGGAAGAGAAAGTCCATATGAGTCCAGGACTCAGAGTCTTCACACACATGTATGAGCTGTGGATGGGTACAGAGGAAAAGATATATCCTGAGACAGTCTTTTGGGAAAATTTCAGAGATAATATTGCACATGGCTCCATGGGGAATAATACCAACAATTACATCAGTCTTGCTGAAACAAAAGAGAAAAGCAAGGAGAGAAATATGGAATATTTCATCCCTTTTATTGTATACCTTCTTTTTTTCCCAAGAAATCCATCTGTAAACCAAGATTCTAAGAGTTTTTAGAGGCTCTTTTTTATAGCTTATCTAATGGAGCTGAAATCTATCCTATGAAAAACATGAACTTTTTAATCTAAAAAAATCCATATCCAATTGGCTCACTCAGATCATATTTTCTCATGAAAATAAGGATAAGCTAAGACTCTCCTCTTGCAAAAGAGAGTTTTAAAGAGATTACACCTTGTCACTCAAGTACTACAGAACAGGAAGACAGGAACCTGAGAGCAGGTGACCAACATAAAATTCCAGAGTTTGAAACACTGTTGGGGATCACTGAGCATATCTGACAAGCGTCTGATTTGATTTGGCCAGAATCCACCCTAATCTTCAGAACTTCCCCTGGAGCACTTACTGCAAAAGAAGCTCATTTTTGTGAATGTGAGTTTCTTCCAACAACCAGTTTTGTTCCAAAATCAGTCTACTGGCTTCTAGGGATTGGAAACAATGTGCATAGAGTGATTTTTTTTTCAAACAAGTTTATGTGGTTTGAGGATGCAGGCAGTATTTCTGCTTTTCAGCTCTTGCTTGGGAATCCTCCAAGATTCTTCCAGAAGCGGAGGTAGTAGTGCCTTTGTCCTTTTTATACCTTTCTTTTTGAAGAGCGATTTGGAACCTAGCACACTGGTGCATACCTGTAATCCCAGCCACCTGGGAGGCTAAGGCAGGAGGATCGCCAAGTTTGGAACCAGTTTGATCTACATAATGATTTTAACACTAGCCTTGGCAACTTAGTGAGACCCTGTCTCAAAATTAAAATATAATTTAATAATTTAAAAAAGAAAATAGCAGCCTTTCTTATTGAAGAATGTTTGGAGATTGGCCAAAGGGTAGAGGGAAAATAGACCATAAGAAAGAACTAAGGAGAGTTGGTTCAATAATGATCTTCAAAAATTATGGAAAATGCAAAATGGTATTTAAGTCATCCCTCTACATTTGGCTTTCAGAAAAGATATTTAAGAGATGGCATCATATCTTGAAATTTAGGCTAATAATAAGAAAATCTTAGAAGTGATTAACACTAGGATTATTTTGGTTTTTTTTTGGGGGGTCCCTTTATTGGTAAATGTTGGTGGTGTACAGAGTAATACAGCATTGGCTTTTTCCATTATTCAACTATTGCATCACTTTTGGCTATATTTTTATCAACTTTCAAGGTTTATGGAAACTTTTGACTAATATGTAGTAAAACTCATATGCATATTTGGGTAATATTCCCCTATTTTCCCCATATAATCATGAAGTTGCATCATTTACAGTGAGATTATCCTCTCCCCCTTTGTCCTTCTACATTGTTTCTCCTCCCCATCCCACCTTCCGCAATCTTTGCTTCCTTTTGCTAGTTTCCTCCATCCTGTGCATTTTTATATATTATGCATAGGATTTCTTCTTCCTTTAAGTAAGATTCAGCTCCCACATATGAGTGAGAACATATGGTATTTATCTATTGGGTTTGGTTGTTGTTGTTGTTGATTTGTTTGTTTTAACTTGATCATATAGTTATAGCTCATAGCATTTATGTGTAGCTTTGTTTGAAAACAATAGGTAAGCTAGGACCTGGCTTTCAAACTGTGCTCCCCAGCCCCATTGAGGTCTTCAGAGGCCTCTGAGGAGAAGATGTAAAGTCCCCTTCAGCCCCTCTTTGACTACAGCATTTAACTATTGTAAATATTGTTCTTCAGTGTAACATTTGATTTTAAGAATGCATTTCGAAGCTAAAAGAAAATCTGTGAAAATCACTATGAAATCCCAGGTGGTTTTTCTTAGACATAATATCCTATGGCTGGGAGGGGGAAAAAAGCAATATCTTAGGAAAATTTCAAGCTACGACATATGCAAGTTTTGGGAGGTACTGCCTGCTTGCAGAAGTAGGTGTCAAAGGCCCTCCCTAGGATGTTTCAGAGCAATGTTGCATGTTGCGGTGGAATCAGAATGTGCTCCTCTCCATAGGGCCCTTGTGTCGGGAACCAGCAGAGCCTGGCTCACAGCAGGCTGTGGGATGCAGTGGTCGGCTTCCTCCATGTTTTTGCTAACATGCAGATGAAACTCTCTCAGGTACTGTGGCCTGTTCCCCACAATTCCATTGTGTGAAATGCTGAATTAATCCCCATTCCTTGGGTTTCCCCTTGTGGATGTGGCTGCTTGATCAAAGGCTAGAAAAGCCATGCAGAGTAGGTCTTATGTTTTAAGTTGAGGACCAAAATGGTGGATAGGAATAAATGCTTCCAGGGGGTCCCAGACAGGCTTTGGCATGAACACAGCTTCTTTCTTTGTATCCTCACAACCTACTCTTTTTATAACTGCCTCCTCACTTGCTTTCCGCCGTGCTAATCCTCTTTTGCTTCTTTGTCACTGTTTTGTGGATTTAGAAACCCTATCCACTGTCCCTGTCTAGCCTGTCCCATGATGCATGTCTCTAATCCACATACCCCTGCTCACTTGCCTTTGCTTCCCCTCCCTCCCCACCTCTGCCTGTCCTTCTCCCTCCCCATCTCTCTGGCAAGATGAATCAGAACCACTCAGAGCATTTATTGTGAATAAATGTAGGGGATGTAGTAGTTGATCGCCTGTCTCCATGGCAACACAGGGCGAGCTCCAGGATGTGTTTCAGGCTGATTAGAGTAACATTTGCAACATTAAATAATATGTATCTAAAATTTTCAATGCTGTCACATCTGCCTCTCTTCTGGAATGTGCTATTTTGCCCTTTCATTTTTCCCCTTTTGACTCTGGCCTTTTGGGAAGAGAGAGTTCTGGGTGGCGGGGGGCTACTAATTTGGCACTCATACATCCACATCTATATCAAGCAGGGCAGTGTGGTATAGGGGCCCCAGAGACAAGAACCCTAGCCCTGCCATCTCCTCACCAGTGACTTTCAGAAAATTACTTCCTTTTTTCTGTTTTCTGGTTTCATCATCTATAAAATGCTTTGAGCTAAAATGGATGATCTCTGAGGTCTCTTCTCAGTTCTAATATTCTATACTTTGTGATATTTTCAATGTAGCAATAGCACCATAGGGAGGGGAAGTGTCCTCAGAAATTTGAAGGGACAGACAAAGAGCTATGTCTTTTTGAGAAGGAGACTCTATAAAAGAAGCACGACCTAGAAAACATTTTTTAATTTCACCCTCAGATTGCTTTCCCAAGGATCACTTCCTCATCACTTTCAGATCAGATCTTCTAAGCATTATTTTCTTCAATAACAAAAGTGTAAAGCACAGAGCTAACTTAGTAGTGCCCTGTGTGTACTACTAATTTAATTTGATTGCTTAAAACCAAAGAGACTAGTATCAAAACCATCTGGAGAAATAGTCTCAATTATATAATTATATTTTGAAGAACCGAGGGCACTCAGATCACCACCAACTGGAATCAGGATTATCTAAATTAATCCAGAAAGAAAGGAAAAACCTACCTGGTGACTATAACTTATTACCATAATTCAATTACAGTAATATCCCCATAAAACTCACTAGTAATTCTACAGTATTGAAAAGGGCAACATAAACTACTAGATACCTAAAGGCTTTTGGGAGGATTGAGTTGTTCAGTAGTTTTGGACAACGATCGGTACATCTGCCACACTGTACTAATAAGAGGGAGAAGGAGAAGGAGCTCCCGTGGGTGAGTGCTACTACTGCGAGTCTCTGTATGCTACGGACAGTGGATGATGGGACCTCCTCATTCACCATAAGTGAGCTCATTCCTGACTTTGTCCTTTCCAGAGCAGACACTTCTTATTCACTGCCCTGTACCTTACTGAGGGATCAGATAGCTCAGGGGTATCTCCTGTTTCTGTTCTAGGATTCCAGTCAGATCGAGCTGCTGAAGGAACTCTTGGATCTCCTTCAGGACATGGTGGTGATGCTTCTGTCCCTCCTGGAAGGTTGGGCTGTTTGGTATAACTAGGCATTCACACAACTGTAACCGGTCTGAGCACTAATCTTACTAATCACACAGATTATCCTTCTGGCAGGTTGTTGATGCCATATGATGTGGGTTAGAATGCCAAATTTTTAGAAAGAAAAAAATGAGGGGCACATGGTCTGATGGACAAAGCCTGAAACCAACTCATTTTATATCAGTAGGAAAGCCAGAATGAACTGGGGAAAATCTCCAAGCTTTGCTCTTCCCTATCCTCTCCCTCTCCCCATTGCTTCCGATACATCTGGCTGCCGGTGTAGATGCCAGCCATCTAGTTGGGTACCCTCCCAGGTTGAAGGGGATAAGAGGGACACCACATATCCCCATGTAGCCCTAATAATCTGATAATAAAGGCACTTCCCAGGCCCTAGGCCAGAACAAGACCATGATGTGGCCAACTCCTTCTTCCCTTTATTTCTTCTCCCTGGGCTCCTGGTGGTGGAGTCTTTATGGCTTGCTGCTCTCTCCCACCTATTTCCAAATCATCATGGTCAGAAAAGAGCTCACTAATTTGGCATACAAGTCTCCTAAAAATAACTACCTGACCAGTAACATGATTGCTTTGGTTTATTTATATATTTATATGTCTTTTTGAACCTGCCTCACAGGGAATGTGGTAAATGGAACTATTGGCAAGCAGATGGTTGACACACTGGTAGAATCATCTACTAATGTAGAAATGATCTTAAAATTCTTTGACATGTTCTTGAAACTTAAAGACTTAACCAGTTCAGACACTTTCAAAGAATATGACCCAGATGGTAAAGGGATTATCTCCAAAAAAGAGTTCCAGAAGGCCATGGAAGGGCAAAAGCAGTACACACAGTCCGAGATTGACTTTCTCCTTTCCTGTGCAGAAGCTGATGAGAATGATATGTTTAATTACATTGATTTCGTAGACCGGTTCCACGAGCCGGCCAAGGACATAGGGTTTAATGTGGCGGTGTTATTGACAAACCTTTCTGAGCACATGCCAAATGATTCTCGCCTGAAGTGTCTGTTGGATCCAGCAGAAAGTGTGCTAAATTACTTTGAACCATACCTAGGACGAATCGAGATCATGGGTGGGGCCAAGAAAATTGAGCGTGTTTATTTTGAGATCACTGAATCCAGTCGAACTCAGTGGGAGAAGCCCCAAGTGAAGGAGTCTAAGCGACAGTTCATTTTCGACGTTGTCAATGAAGGTGGGGAGCAAGAAAAGATGGAGCTGTTCGTGAACTTCTGTGAGGATACAATCTTTGAAATGCAGTTAGCATCTCAGATCTCTGAATCTGACTCAGCTGACCGGCCAGAAGAGGAGGAGGAGGAAGATGAAGATTCCGCTTACATGTTAGAAATTGAGGGGGAGGAGGAGGAAGCCAAGTCTCTGGAGCCAGCCTCTGCCTTCACCATGGCCTTTGGCTCAGTGAGGAGAAACGTCACCAGCTTTCTGAAGAGGATGACCCTGAAGAACCTCAGGAAGCAGTACAAGAACGTGAAAAAGATGGCAGCAAAGGAGTTGGTCAGGGTGTTCTTCTCTTTTTTCTGGATGTTGTTTGTGGGGCTGTTCCAGTTGTTCTTCACCATTTTGGCAGGGATCTTCCAGATCCTCTGGAACACAGTGTTTGGGGGGGGCCTGGTAGAAGGGGCCAAGAACATCAGAGTGACCAAGATCTTGGGTGACATGCCTGACCCAACCCAGTTTGGGATCCATGATGACGCCATGGAGGCTGAGAGGGCAGAAGTGCCCGAGCCAGGTGTCACCACAGGGCTCATGCACTTCGTAAAGGGCGAGAAGGGAGAGACCGACGTGATGTCAGACCTCTTTGGACTCCACCAAAAGAAAGAAGGTGGCGTGAAGCATGGGCCGGAAGTGGGGTTAGGTGACCTCTCTGAAATTATTGGCAAGGATGAACCCCCTACGTTAGAGAGTACTGTTCAGAAGAAAAGGAGAGCACAGGTAAGCATTATTTTTTTTCTGTAAAATTTCTTTACCCTCAGAAAAGAACGTGGTACTGAATCTTGCCCCTGGCACTGTTTGTCCAGGAGTGGCACCGTGTTAGACACCAGCTCTGCTGTGATTTCCCTGATCCTATCAGGTCTACCTGGTCTAAGGAAATCGAGACTGAGATGGTTGTCTCCATGTTTAGTCATTGAGTGATCTTCTCCAGTTTATATTGTAGAGTTCACACAAGATGGCCTGAGACCTTCACCTTGTTTCAGCCTTATTAGAAAGTTCTGGCTGGGCATAGTGGCACATGCCTGTAATCCCAGCACGTGGGAGACTATGGCAGGAGAATTGCAAGTTCAAGGTTAGCCTGGGCTACATAGTGAGACCTTATCTCAAAAAAGAAAGAAGGAAGGAAGGGAGGAAGGGAGGAAGGGAGGAAGGAAGGAAGGAAGGAAGGAAGGAAGGGAGGGAGGGAGGGAGGAGAAGGGAAAGGAAGGAGGGAGGGAGGGAAGGAATGAGGGAAGGAAAGAGGGAGGGGAAAAAAGAAGAAAAAGTTAGTTTTCATGGTGCCCAGGTTCATGCAGTAAACTGAAATCATAGAAAGCCAAGTATAATGCAAGAGAAGACTTTTCTTGTGAGATAATACTTCTTTAGTATCCTTAAAGTCCAAATGATATCAAGGATTTAGCATAGCTTCCCAGGTAGTCTGATCACGTTGGAATGTTTTTATCCTTATGATGCACACACTATTCAATCAGTACTTTGAATCAATCGACTATATTAAGTGAATAAGATGGCAGTAGCTCAGAGCTCATCGACCACAGGTGTTACCAGCTCTTGCAGCATCCAGTTCTCAGTGTCATTCCAGCACAAAATAAGGTAGAGAAATGTGAAGCAGCCAGAGCCCAAAGACCACTTTTATTCATTCATTCCATTAATATTTATTGAAAAGTTAATGTGTGCTCATCACTACTTTAGGCCCCAAGAATACAGTGGTAAATGAGCAATGCATTGTCCCTATAGTTTGACAGAGAAGATAGATTTTGCACAACTCAATGCAAATAAAAAATATGCTAGGAAGGAGAAATGTCAGGAAATGGAAATGTGTGGGAGAGAGCTCTCACCTGGTGTGGAGGGTCAGGGAAGGACGCATCAGAATCATAGGTATTCTTGCTATATTAATTCATTTATTCTTCTCTGTTCTCTGATACAGCCCATGATTTAAAACTGTTTTATGTAGAACAGAGACTCATTCAGGGACTCTATGTGCAAAGCTGTGTTTTAGGAATGAGAATACATTGGTTAACAAGAGAGACAAAATTTTTGCTTTCATGGAACAAACTCTAGTGGGAGAAGACAATAAATTAATAAGGCAATTAACATTTGTGATGCATATAAAGATAAATAAAGAAGATAGTGCATCATAGAGTGGACATGTGCCCTACTATAAACAGGCAGCCAAGAAGCCTTCCCAGAAGGTGTGATCTGAGCCAAGTGCACGTGGAAAGCTAGGAAATCACGCTTCAGGTAGAGCGTGTGGCTAGTGCAAAGGACCTGGTGCACAGAAGGATTTAGAGTGTTCTGGGAAAGGAAAGGTCTGAGTATTTGGATATAGGAAACAAGAAGTCAAGTGGTACAAGATGAGGATGGGGAGAAAGGCCAGGATTCCCGCAGGATGTGCAGGCATCGGTGAGGAGCTTGACTTTATTCTAAGTGCAGTGGCCATCAACCAGAGGGACTGGGGTAGAGGCAAGAAGATTGAAGACAGGCCGGGTGCGGGGTGCACATCTGTAATCCCAGCAACTTGGGAGGCAGAGGCAGGAGGATCACAAGTTCGAGATCAGAGGCAGTCTGCATAATTTAGCAGGACCCTGTCTCAAAACAAAAAGTAAAAAAATAATGGGCTGAGGGGGCAGCTCAGCAGTCCAGCAATTGCAAAGCATGCAAGCATGAGGCCCTGGGTTCAACCCCCAGTACCAAAAAAATAAAAGAAGAAGAAGGAGGAGGAGGAGGAGGAGGAAGACAAGGCAGGAAGTCTGTCATTTGGAAGTGAGTTCTGGATTAGACTCAGTTTGACCTGTGGCCCATCTCTCTCTTGCCCCACAGGACAGTAGGACTGTGGTCACAAGGCGCTCTCAAAGTCTGAGCACCGAGTTTCCTGCTTGGGTGAAATAAATAGTAGGAGGACTATAGAGTAGCTTGATACCCAGCATGACCCTTACACTCTGTGACCTGAGAGGAGCCAGATCAGAAGAGAATAAAGCACTGGCACATGTGACCACAGAGAAAAGGGCCACGGATGTGGCTCATCATGAATTCACTTCTTTGAGGAAACTCTGACTGATTGTTATTTTTATCTAGGCAGCAGAGATGAAAACAGCACATGAAGCAGAAGGAAAAGTAGAATCTGAGAAGGCAGAGTAAGTCCTTGGTAGCATGGGGCACTCCAATTTCTGTGGTAGATAGTTCTTAATCGCATCTACTATTCTATTGCTGTGGTAAGTAGAAAACGTGATTTCTATTAATTCAAGTAATAGGTATTCTGTAAGCCCTGAATATATTCCTTTCACCTCAGCTCTATAATACACATATTCTATTTATCTTACTAACTTTATAATCCCAATAGTAGGTCAGGGTTTTACTGTTTGGACAAGTAAAGTATCAAACACCTATACTTAGCAACCTCATATAATATTGTTGTTGTTATTGTTGTTAGATGCTGTCAAATTGGGTCCAATTCATGGTGACCCTCATAGGGTTTTCAAAGATTGATTGCTTTGGGGACTGTTTTTGGGAGTGGATTGCCATATCCTTCTCCCATTTTTGCAGCACTGGGGATTGAACCCAGGTCCTCAGAGAGTGCAGAGCAGGCTCTCTACCAACTGAGCTAAACCTCAGCCCCATATAATACTGAGAATGATAAAATCTATTTATTGAATACCTGCTATGTGCCAGGCCTGTGCTAAGTTCTTTCATTCAATATCTCATTTAATTCTCACCACAGCTTAGAAGAGTATCTCTTAAGAAGGCTTAAAAAGGAGACGATGACTTTTCCAAAGGGGGAAAAAATTAGTAAGCCTAATTTCAGAAAAAGAGTACAAACTTGTACTCTGATCATAGATCATCAAGATAAGTAGTGTATTTATTAAATATGAATTTGATATTGGCCACTCTGAGTCAGTAAAGCCCTGAGGTCTCCATCCTTGAGGAACAATTCCATCTCCCACTCCTCTCGATGCTATTTCTCTTTTATTTAGTCTCTCTCTCTCTCTCTCTCTCTCTCTCTCTCTCTCTCTCTCTCTCTCTCTCTGGGCCATACCCTCTCCTCCCCTACTGAGTGGGTTTCTCATCTCTGCAGCAGGGAAGAAAGAGAAAAGGAAGACAAAGCCAAAGAGGATGAGCAAGCTGAGTACCTCTGGGCAGAAGTGACAAAGAAGAAGAAGCGCTGGCGTGGTCAGAAGGTTGAAAAGCCCGAAGCCTTCATGGCCAACTTCTTTAAAAGGCTGGAAATCTATCAGACCAAGTTACTGGTAAGGGCTCCCGCCTCCGCCCCCTTCCTGGGAGAGAGCTGGCCACTGATTTGTTTCACCATTTGGTTAGTTATGCCTCCTCCCCTTTCTCACTCTTTTCCTCCTCTCCTTTATCTGCTTGTTCCTTTTGTGTTGGAGGAAATGGAAAAGAAGGTTACCAAGGAAACGCCCCAGCCCTCCACCTCCGCCCAGCAACAGAACGTCCTCTCTGCCCTGTTTTCCCTCTGGAGCTGTGGGAATACATCTCTCAAGCTGGTCCTTTATGTTTGTTATGAGGGGACTTAGCTGATCCTGGTCCAACAGTTCAGACGTAGTTTGACCATTCACGGCACAGGAAAAAGTGTCCTGTGTTAGGTTAGATTCTCCCTCTCATCCTCAAAGCATTGTGATTGTAGAGAAGGCAGACTTCAGTACAGCTTGTAATATTCTCCCTTTCATAAATGGCCCACTGAGCTTCAATTTCCAATGGCCAGGACTCCACCTTCCCCGGCTCCATTCCCGAGGCCCCTCCACAGACAGAATGGAACTTTCCCCAGCAGCTGCCCTGCCGGTCCTCCAGCCCTGGCTTTTCTGGAGAAGACAGCAGAGAGAATAACAATGATGACAAGGGAGGGAAGGAGCGCCTGGGCTGTGCCTTGCTTCACAAGGGGGTGAGGACCCTGGGCCACAGTCTGGCTGCACTTGGGGGTAGTCAGGGCATTGCAAGGATCTTCTGTGCACCTAAATCATTCATAATTTCCAAGTACACTACTTCCTGCAGGGGGTGATCATGAAAACACATGGGCACAGCACCTTCAGAGCAGGGCTTGGCCCTCGGCTGGTGGCATGTGTAGGCATTTGGTTCCCTGAGGGATAAGCTAGGGCAGGGTTGTTTTGGACATTGCTCTATGCAATTTTTTTTTAAAAATCCACATTTCTAGGTCCCTCCAAATAATTCATGGCTGTGTTAAGAAGGCCAGGATTACCCAAGAAAAGTGGTAACCAAACAATAGTTACCTGTGAAAACTTTTAACCAAAGCAGAGCATCTGTGTGACTCAGGAAATTCTCTTCCCTTCCAAAGTGCTTCTACTTCTGCCTGTTCTTTTCTTTTCAGCATTACCTGGCCAGGAATTTCTACAACCTGAGGTTCCTTGCTCTGTTTGTAGCCTTCGCTATCAACTTCATCCTGCTTTTTTATAAGGTGATACTTCATTCAGGGGTTACTTGCTGAATATGCTACATACTAAGTATACTGTGTATGAGAAAAAGCTATAACAGAACTTATGCTCTTAATTATAGCCGACCTTCCAATATCTGAAGGAATTGCTGAGACATTGACTTCTAAAAATTATGCAATCTTTAGCAATGGGAAGAACGGAGAAACTGCTGACAAAGGAAGCAAATTTGGGGACTATTTCAACAACTCAGGCTTGTTTTAGTTATTTAATTCAGTCTTCAAATATTTATTGAGCATCTCCTATGTGCTAGACACTATATGAGGTGTTATGGGGTATTCCAAAATGAATAATAAATACAGCTCTTTCCTTGAGAAGATAACCAAGAGCCATTAGAGTATGGGAGAAGGACAAGGCAATCCCCTCCCGAAGCAATCCCAAAACATTCAGCCCTTGAAAACTGTTGGAGGATTGCTATGAGTTGGACTGACTCAATGGCACCTAACAATAGCAACATATGTTAGAACCATTATGAAGAATTAATAGGAATTAGAAAGGAAAGTACTAGTCACAACAGGTCAAGATTCTGAACATTCGTGAGTGGGTCTTGTAGACTGTGGGCATGTAGTGATTATTAAGGACACAAATTAAAGAAAGGTTGTAGATTCTTAATGCAATCTGTCACTGGCTTTTCTATCTCTGGCCTCTTTCTTTTCCTGCTTAAAACTAGCAATCTAATTTTTATGAAACACTGTTTTATCCATGTCAACTTCCATTTGACAAACTAATAATGGCTTCCTGTTGCCCATAGAGAAAAAATGGAAGTCTAGGGCAGGGTGTGTAGCTTGGTTTTAAACATCCTCAGGTTGAGGTGACTCCAGACAGTCATCCAATGAGAGACAGCCAGCAGGCAATGGGCGCTACAGGACAAAAGCCTCAGAGGTGTAAATATGAGAGTCATCTGTGTAAGAATGGAAGTGGAAGCCATGAACGAAGGTGGCATCTCAGAAAGAGTGGAAAACACTGAGCATGCAGGCATGTATGTGCTTGTGCGTGTGTGTGTCTTATTGTCCTCTCAGGCCACCACATTTCGAAGATTACCTTTTGTGGCATAGTTATTATAGTGTGTATAGCGAAAGCTCCCTGATTTCCATTTTGTGCATTCTTTTCAAGAGACAGATTTTGCCTCTTCTTAATTTTTATTTATAATTCCTAGAGCTATGGGGAGAGTCCTTGCAATGTTACCTAAAAGCCTCATTTATTCAGCAAGTAATATCGAGTTGCTATGATTTGCACTGGGGCTGGGATTTAGCTCAGTTGGTAGAGCGCTGCGCTGCAGTCTCTGAGGTCCTGAGTTCAATTCCCAGCACCGCAAAAATGGGAGAAGGACCTGGCAATCCACTCCCAAGTCAATCCCGAAACAGTCTGCCATTGAAAACCCTATGAGGGTCGCTATGAGTCGGATGCCGACTTGACGGCACCTAACAACAACAACAACAATGATTTGCACTAACAATAAAAAATATGTGGGGACAGTCCAGTGGCTGAGGCTCCTTCTGATGTTTACAAGTAAGTGTGTGTCTTGGGCCAGGTCACTGAAGAACCTTTGGAGGAAGAGACTGAGGATGTTGCAAACCTGTGGAATTCCTTCAATGAGGAGGAGGAGGAAGAAGCAATGGTATTTTTTGTCCTGCAGGAGAGCACAGGGTACATGGCTCCCACACTGCGAGCCCTGGCTGTCGTCCACACCATCATCTCTCTGGTCTGTGTGGTGGGCTATTACTGCCTCAAGGTGAGCCTGTTAGCTGCCTGTTGCTCTGAGCCTAATCTGACTCCTGGGGAAAAAAGGTTATTTTTGAGTTCAGCCAGCCCTTTGTTCTCTAAGAATTTGCTGACAGAGCAAGGCTCCTGGAGCACTGGCACCTGGGAGCTGCTTACAACTGCAGAATCTCAGGTGCCATCTCAGGTGCCCTTTAAATCAGAAGCTACCCAGTGATTTGTGTGCCCTCCAAGTTTGAGAAATCTTACTCTAGAAGTGCCATTTCAGATCCCTCTTGCTGGATTTCATAGCATTAGAGTCATCAGGCTAAGTCACAAATGAAACTAGTCATGGGAAGTTCTTCTGATCTTCGAACTGATGCTGGAATTTTTATAGAAACACTTTTCATCATGTTGGAACCGTTGGAGAAATGAGAAGAAACCACATTGATGTGTTGGTATTTCAGTTATCTATTAATATATAACTAAAGACCCCAAGACTTAGTGATTTAAAGAGCAACCATTTCATCTGTCTGATTCTGTGGCCTGACTGGGACACATGTGGGCAATTCCTCTGCTCCATGTGAAGGGGCTGTGTCTGCAGCCATCAGGGAGCACAGCTGGGTGAGAAAGGCCCTAGGAATGTCACCAAGTAACCAGTGGCATCCCAAATGAATGAAAAGCCTGGGTTCTGTCTGCATTAAGCTTTTCATGGAGGGGAGGAACTAGAGTAGCTCTGGCTATTCTGGCTTTTCATTTCTCAGGATTTCAGCAGTATCCTCTGAGTTCACTAACTCTACTCTGTATTTATGAGGCTGGCATTTAGCTCAGTTGGTAAAGCGCCCACTCTGCAGTCTCTGAGGTTCCAAGTTCAATTCTCAGCCCTGCAAAAATGGGAGAAGAACATGGCAATCTACTCCCAAGGCAATCCTGAAAAGCCAGCCTTTGAAAACTCTCTGAGGGTTGCTATGAGTCAGACATGATGCGATGGCACCTAACAACAACAACTCCATATTTATAGTATATGTGTATTTAGTTGAAGTGAGTGAATTGTTTTAGTGCTCCCTTTTTATGTTACCCTTTGGTGGTAGGTCTTTATAGCCATTCTACCATATCTAGTTTAAAATTAAAGTTAGAATAATGGTAGTCTCTCCTTACCCATGGTTTCAGGTACTCACAGGCAAGTACAGTCCAAAAATATTAAATGAGTAATTCCAGAAACAATTCATAAATTTTAAATTGCACACCATTATGAGTAATGTGATGAAATCTCATACCATCTCATTCTGTCCCATCTAAGGCATAACTATGCCTTTTCCAGAGTATCCACATTGTATACACTACCTACCTGTCAATCACTCAGTAGCCCTCTCAGTTATCACATTGATTATCAAGGTTTCACAGTGTTTATGTTTAAGTAACTCTTACTTTATTTAATAATGCTCCCAAAATGTAAGAGTAGTGATATTGGCAATTCAGATATGCTAAAAGAAAAGCTGTAGTAAAGTGCTTCCTGTAAGAGAAAAGACGATAGTTCTCAATTTAATAAGGGAAGAAAAACATCATATGCTAAGGTTGCTAAAATCTACAGTAAGAATGAATCTTCTAGCTGTGAAATTGTGAAGAAGGAAGAAGAAACATGTGCTGGTTTTTCTGTCATATCTCAGACTGCAAAAGTTATAGCCACAATGTATGATAAGTGCTTTAATTAAGATGGAAAAGGCATCAAATTTGTGTATGTATATATAGGAAAAAACATAATATAGACAGGGGTTGCTTCTATCTGTGGTTTCAGGGGTCTTGTAATGTATCCCCCAAATATAAGGGGAGTCTGCTGCATAAGAGGATTAATGGTAGGAAACAAACAAGTGTTTTACTGCCTGGTCGTTGAAAGGGGTTGGATATCAGCATATTTCTTTGGCTGCCCAGTCTATTGTTGTTGGTGTTGTTGTTGTTGTTGTTAGATGCCGTCGAGTCGGTATCCAACTCATAGCGACCCTCTGTACAACAGGGGAAACACTATTTTCACTGCTTCTTTGCTGTTCATAGGGTTTTCAATGGCAGATAGATTTTTGGGAGCGGGTTGCCAGGTCCTTCTCCCAAGCCTACAGCTTCTGGTGTTCCCAGGTGGTCTCCCATCCAGGTACTAACCAGGCCCAACCCTGCTTAGCTTCAGAGATCTGACGGGATCGGATGCCACAGGGCTACAGCTGCAGGCCAGTCTATTGTAGAATAGTTTATTGTCCTCTCTAAAACTTGGTTCAAGTCTAAGCCTAGCATTCTCAGGAGACATAACCTGTTCAACCCTGGGACCCATGTAACCATGGCATTCTCACTAGGATGGGTCAAGGAGTCCAGTTTGCATTAATGTCAACTAACAACATTTAACTGAAACCTTAAAGGGTAGCCCAAATCAGATTAGCTTTTGAGGGGGCAGGTATATTAGCCAAAAGAATGAGAAGAGGTTTGTTTGGCTTTGGTCCCATGACTGGGTATGCAAGAACTCTAGTATAAGGAGATTACTGTCTTAGGTTTGGAAGATTCATTTGTGATAAATGCCTAGGAGCTGATGCTTTAATCACAGAACCTTCTCTGAGTAACCAGTGTCTTCCTACGTGTAGGTGCCTTTGGTGGTTTTCAAGAGAGAAAAAGAAATTGCCAGGAAACTGGAGTTTGATGGGCTTTATATCACCGAACAGCCGTCTGAAGATGACATCAAGGGGCAATGGGACCGCTTGGTAATCAACACACCGTAAGTGTCACTCCGTCCTCACCCCGAAAAGCAAAAGGAGTCTTTATTATAAGCAGAATAACTCTTTCCTCACTGGACTTGGAGACGGACTAATATAACTTTCCCTTGGTTTCTGGGACTTTTCTCCTTTGCCTGTTCAATAGTAGCCTCTTGCCCCTCCACATTTGTATATATCTCTATGAATTTAGTTAAGAAAAGTAAGCAAGGTTTGTTTGTTTTGCTTTGCTTTGCTTTGTGGGGAGGCAGAATGTCACTACATAGCCCAGGCCTCAGCCTCCCGAGAGCTGGGATTACATGACTTTACCACCACGTCCAGCTGGTAATCAAGCCTTCTAAACCTCAGTTTCCTCTTCAGTAATGGAGGAATGAGACCACCACCTCCTACAGTCCTGGGGGCACTAATGAACATATGTCAGATGCTTGGCAGGCCTGGCCATATCAGGCAGCAAGCTATTCCTTACTTCCTTTCCCTTAACTGTTCACAAAATAGCCTTCACTCATAACGGATGGCACGCTCTAGGGCCAGTGTATCTACAGTTAGGAAAATGAGAGTAGCAAGATAAATTATTGGAGTGAAAGCAAAGTAGAGAAACCGGGCTAAATATGTAAACAAGAGTGACTGTGTTGAAATTGATAGCTGTTCCAATTAAGATATGCACATTTAAAAACTGTGACCCTAACCCGGGGGTAGGAAAATTGCTTCTTACACAGATGATTAAGAAACTCAGAGGCAGGTCTGCAAAGGTACAGCTAAGGCTTTTCTTTTCTTTTTCTTTTTTCTTTCTTTCTTTTTTTTTTTTAAACATTCTCTAGAAAGGAAAGGTTCTCTTAGGGAAATTTTAAAAAGTAAGCAATGTAAATCCAAAGTCTCTCCCTGCCTGCAGATCTCTGCCAGGCTCTTCATACAAGGAAAATGACTAAGACACATTGTTTCTGACCCTTTGCCATCACATTACAGAATTTTTGGATATTATTAAATAATTTAACTTTTTGCTAAGCTTTGTGCAATTATCAGTAACATGTGAGTCTGGGGTACAAGGTGATATGGCATACCAATCCCAATAAAAAGGTACTTCAGTTTCTAGAAGTTTATCCTCTGGAGAGGAGACCAGTACACTAAAATGTCCCAACAAGGGTATTTGTTAACATTGCTTATTTCCATAAATAGGGAATGTGTAAATAAATAGAATAGCTGTTTTAAAATTTTTAGATAGACCAACCTCTCATTGCTTTTTTTCTGTTAAATAATGGCATCATGGGCTGGGATTTAGCTCAGTTGGTAGAGCGCTACTCTGCAGTCTCTGAGGTCCCGAGTTCAATTCCCAGCACTGCAAAAATGGGAGAAGGACGTGGCAACCCACTCCCAAGACAATCCCCAAACAATCTGCCATCGAAAACCCTATGAGCGTCTCTATGAGTCAGACATGACTTGCCGGCACCTGACAACAACAACAATGGCATCATGGTGTGTGCAGTGGTTTATAACTTGCTTTTCTCAATGATATGTCATGGAGAGACTTCTTTTTTCTTTTTTAAGAATAAAAAATTTTAAGTGACTTAATATTTATACTTATTTTGTGGGGTAGAAAATTATAATTTGATACATTGTACAATGTATAATGATCGAATTAGGGTAATTAGCATTTCCATCCCCTCAAATATTATCATTTCTAGGGCTGGGTACCTTCAAATTCTTCTCTAGTTATTTTGAAATGTTTAATTTTTGTAAACTATAGTTGTCAAATTATGCTATATAGCATTAGGACTACTGTGCTTTGGTACTAATTATCCACCTTGAACTTTATTTTATTTTTATATTGTTAAACACACATACACAAGATGTGTGTGTGCATTTTAAGCAATAATAATAAACCACAAAGATTAAAAAATAGAACATTGCTGAAAGCTTGAAAGCCCCCTGTGTTATCTTCCCTTGTCATATTCTCCCAACCCCCAGCTAACTTTTTCCCTAATATTCATCAGTGGTTAGTAATGTTATTTCTTAACTAGTCATTAGTGATATTGTCAATATTCATTTCCTTGCTTTAATTTATAGTTTTACTGGTTAGGTATTTATCTCTATATTTGTGTGTGTATGTGTGTGTGTGCCTGCAGCTGTAGCACTGTGGCATCTGATCCTGTCAGATCTCAGAAGCTAAGCAGGGTTGGGCCTGGGAGACTGCCTGGGAACACCAGGTGCTATAGGGTTGGGAGAAGGACCTGGCAACTCATTCACAAAAACCAATCAGCCATTGAAAACCCTATGAATAGCAGAGAAGCAGTAACTATAGTGTTTCACCTGTTGTACATAGGGTTGCTATAAGTTGGATACTGACTCGATGGCACCTAACAACAACAGTGTGTGTGTGGTATGGAGGTGGGAGAAAGTTGAACCTAGGGCATCAGGCATGTTAGGCAAGCATGGTACCACTGAGCTGCACCACTGAGCTGTACCTCCAGTTCCTTTTTTATTTTGAGACAGGGTCTCACTAAGTTATGCAGGCTGTCTCTGGCCTTAAACTCATGATCCTCCTGCCTTACCCTCTGAAGTCGCTGGGATTATAGGTGTGCACCATAGTGCCTGGCTTGTCCCTAAATTTGTTGCTTCATTTTAACTATTTTGAACTTTGTATAAATGGAATTGTAAATATAAATTGTAAATATAAATTGTATTGTCACTTGAACCTTTGGTTCAGCATTATATTTGGGAACTCATTATGTTGATATATGTGGTTATAGTTTGCTCATTTTAAAAACTACCATTTTCCAATACTTAAGTGTATTGGGCTGGGATTTAGCTCAGTTGGTAGAGCGCTGCGCTGCAGTCTCTGAGGCCTCGAGTTCAATTCCCAGCACCGCAAAAATGGGAGAAGGGCCTGGCAATCCACTCCCAAGGCAATCCCGAAGCACCCAGCCATTGAAAACCCTATGAGGGTCACTATGAGTCAGATACCCACTCGACAGCACCTAACAACACAACAACAACAATTGTACTATCAGGTATTTTCCTGATAGTGGATGTTTCAACTGTTTCCAGTTTCTAGCTATTACAACCAGGGCTAAAATGAATATTACTATATCTGATGTGCAAACCAAAGAGCTTGTGTAGAGTATAGACCCAGGAGAGGAATTTGCTGAACAGTAGGATGTGGAAAATGTTCCAGTATACATTCTAAACAGTACTACATTGAGATTTTCTCTATGTCTTTGTCAGCACTTATTTTACAGATAATTTTACTGCTCTGGTAATTGTGTAGTGGCACCTTGTACATTTCCCTGAAAACTAAAGAGGGCAAGGTTGAGGCTTTTTCTGACCATTTATATATAAATATATTCTTTCTTTATGCATTTTTTTTCTGAAAGTCTGTTCTCTATACCATACTGTTATTGAGGAGACACAGGGAATATGGGTAGGAGGTTCCACAGCATGGGGCCAGGAATTTGGTAGCAAAAACCGTGGTCCTAGTATTCAGCATATAAAAGAATTTACACCCAACACAGAAAGTATAATAGAAAGTATGGAATAGGTTTACTAAAGATAGTACACCTTTAAGGAAAGGGGGAAACAATTATGAGGCACCTAGAGGATCTTAGGTAAACCTGGAAATGAAGTTGGGAAAACCTGAGTTCCCTGGGTCAATCAGCATAAGGATGTCTCTATTCCTCAGGGGAAAGTAAAGAAGCTAGGGAATAGGAAAGTTAAGTAGGCTTTTAGAAGGAAAGGTGTCCTGGGTAGACAGAGAAGATGGTGGGCCCAAGAGAAGACAGAGGTGTGCACGTGATTGCTGGAAAGAGAAGAGAAGAGCTAGGGTTGGAGAGGAAGAGAGAGGAATGGAAAAAGAGAGTGGGTGAGTGTTCCCTCTAGTTTTATTCAAACTAGGGCATGCCTAGTGTGACATTAGCCCTGGGTGCTCAGCACTGGGTGCCTAGTGTGATGTGGGCCTATGGAGTTTATTTTGTAGATGGCTTGAGGACTTGGGCAGGGTGTGGGACCCATTTAAAAATGTCCTTCCAATGTCCTCAGAGATGCACAT
The DNA here is from genome assembly GCA_007922755.1 of Pedetes capensis. Lineage (NCBI taxonomy): Eukaryota > Metazoa > Chordata > Mammalia > Rodentia > Pedetidae > Pedetes > Pedetes capensis. The sequence continues at coordinate 156,462 of VMDO01002658.1, forward strand.
GGCTTTTTCATCATGGTGGAAAGGCAGGAGCCATTTTGAGTCCCTTTTTTCCTCCATATTCCCTGCTAATGCTGAAGCTAGTGACTTAATAATACTTTAGAGAATAATAAAAAGTCAAGACAAATGTTCTATCCAGTCACTAGTCAGAGGGCAAGAAATTCACAGTACTGAGACCAAGGGAAGATCACACCCATGAAAGTGTCTTGCCCAGAGGCTGTGGTCACTGGCCCTTCTGTGTCACTTGTGGAATCTTCTATTTAGGACACAGTATGACCAAGTCTGAGTTGTAATGTCACAGACAATTTGTTTAAAAGGGGGTGGGAGAGAGATCTCAGTGTGGCCGAGGAAGCATGGCTTGATTTCTACTTTTTCAGATTCCAAATGCAATGTATGAGAAAAATCAAGTAGTAGAGAAATGTACATAGAAGAAAGGAAAGAGAATTATTTTCATCACCCAGAGATAATTCTATTAGCAGTTTATTCTCTAACACCAGCATTTGGTTTTGTTTCTAAGTGGCATTTAGATGATTAAGACAAAGAAACTGCTTTAAGCAAAAAGGGGGGGGGAGAAGCGTTTTTTAAAAAAAGACTACCACTTGGTTGGGGGAGATATAGCCTTTGCCCAGGATCATATTCTTCTCAGAGGCCCATGAATAGAGGGAGATCCCCACTTCCTCATCCCCAGCTGGGTGTTCTATGTAGTAGAGGGGTCTGTTGTGTTCCAGAGCCAGAAAGAATGACTCAAGTAAAGAAGACCAAGGAACACACACACCAGGAACCAGAGATTTGGCTGCAATCCGGCCTCACAAGGAACCCTCTTAGAAAGGAGTCAGTCATTCTGGATAGGTGCAACTGTTTTTGTTTTTTTGTTTTAGGGTTTTTGTTTTTGTTTTTGTTTTTGTGTTTGTTTTTTTGTTTTATGGGGGGGGTGTTTGTTTGGGGGTGGGGTGGTTTTTTCGAGATAGGACCTTGCTGTGTAGTCCTGGAAGTCCTGGAACTTGCTATGTAGATCAGGCTGGCCTCCCGTCCACCTGCCCCGGCCTCCCAAGCGCTGGGATTATAGGTGTGTGCCACCATACCCAGCTAGAGGAGCAACATGTTTTAAACAGTTTTTTGCCAACATTCCTGAAGGTGGCAATTCTTTCTTGACTTCAATAATAAACTATTTGCAGTGGATCTGATATAAGCTACAGGCAGAAAAAACACCATTTTTGTAAGAGAGGGAAGGGAGGGAATATATCAAGGAACCACATTCACAGGAGAGAGGGATCTAACTCCCTAAAGAAAGCAGGCACTACAGGATGCATATGGAATAGAAAATAGCATAGAAAGCCCTCAGGTCAATGAAAACTGTCTATAAATGGGCAGAAGGTGATTCCCAGTCTGGAAGTCATCAAGTTAGGGAGGTTGTCCTTCCATTTCAGCACATCCCACTCCCTACCCAGTTACTGACATAGTGACTCACTGAACCAGAGGCATGTTTCCCACTGGGTTTGTTTTTTGGTGTACACTGGGATCTGGGGAAGGATTGAGACCCGTGTAGCTGGACTTCTGTCCACGGGGATACAGCAGCGGTGTAGGTGGCCTGCCGGGTACCAAGAGAATAACGGACTCTCAGATGGATGGCCAGGATCCCAGGAGCATGACATGTAGTGGGGAGGGGGCAGGCTGGGTGAGTTTTCAAAACAGAAACACTTGTCCGTAGATATGTGATGATTCTGAGCCTCAATCAAGTCTTGAGTTCTTTAGCGAGCAGGACAGACAGGACAGAAACCAGAGAGATCAGAGATCCAGATACTCAAGTTAGAAACTGTCTTGATGTGCTTGCCTTGATGTTAAGAGCTAAGGACTCACCCTCTTCATTTCTGTTTCAGATCTTTTCCTAATAACTACTGGGACAAGTTTGTGAAGAGAAAGGTATGCTTTGATGGTGTGGGTGAGTTCCATGGTCACAAAGAAATGTAGTATATATTTGCTTTTAAGTACTTCATAAACAAATGAATAAATGTGATGTTAGTTTTAAGAAGAGATCTCAAGAAGGTAAGTCACAGAAAGGGTTGTGAGCAAACATCTGTGAGCTCCCAGCTTCATTCTCACACTGATCAGCCTTGGGGTTTCTATTTTGTTTTCATTTTTCTTTTTGTTTTCTTGTATGTTAGGCTCAAAAAAGCAGTTTGTACTTAATTGCTTCTATCACTTTAATTTTCCCCCAGAACTTTTTTCCCTCTTTTCCTGCTGCATTTTGAATCATATCTTCACCCCTTGGAAAAGTCCAGAATGCAGCAAAGCCCAGAAGACCTTGAAGCTAGAAAAAACATAGATGGTGGCCTGGGGCTCCAGCTTACCCTGTCATCTCTCTGCTCTAGGTGATCAACAAGTATGGTGATCTCTACGGAGCGGAGCGCATTGCAGAACTCCTGGGTTTGGACAAAAATGCCCTTGACTTTAGCCCAGTGGAAGAAACCAAAGCAGAGGCAGCTTCTCTGGTGTCATGGTACAGAGCTGAGGAGCTGAAATCCATGTGGCTGAGATAGAGCCTTTGTTTTTCCATCCTGCTGCAGCCTGCTCGAGAGAAACTCTATAACCATGTCTATATTCTCCTGGGCTCTAGTCTGGCCCAGATATTTCATTTAGGTGCTAACATATTGGGAGAAGACTGCTTTAAAGAATTTGAAGACCAGTCAGTTTTGTTGTTGTTGTTGTTGTTGTTGTTGTTAATGCTGGAAGAGCTAAAATTAAGATTTCAGGATGAGCTGGGTGTAGTGGTGCATGCCTATAAATCCCAGCAGACTCAGGAGGCAGAGACAGGAAGATCATAAGTTTGAGAGCAGAGGCAGTCTGCATAATTTAGCGAGACCCTGTCTCAAAAAGTAAAAAAAATAATGGGCTGAAAGTGCAGCTCAGTGGTACAGCACTTGCAAAGCATGCAAGCACAAGGCCCTGGGTTCAACCCCCAGTACCACAAAAAAAAAAAAAAAGAAAGAAAGAAAAGAAAAAAGATTTCAGGATGTGTGATTCAACCATCCTCTGTCTCTGGGGGACCCATATAACTTGATAATCTTTCACAGTCAGATTTAGATTATTAAACCTGAGAGGAAAAACTTAATTTTTCCCTTATAAAGCATTTAACTAAATCCAGACATGTATAAGTTATGAAATTATTTTCTCCTCTTTAGGCTAAGTTCCATCGACATGAAGTACCATATCTGGAAGCTGGGTGTGGTTTTCACTGACAATGTAAGTTATTGCGCCTGGAAAAACAAGATTGTGCACCCCAGGTTCAGGCATATCAGTGGATTCCATGGGGAAACCAGCCATGGAGGATGCCCAGGAACTTTCAGGGGTTGCTTATCAGAGCCCGAGAGCCTTAGAGGGGCTGGGGATGCTTTGCCCTTGTAGCACAAGGCAGGTGGGCTTCACCTGGCAATCCTGGGGCCAGTTCATAGCATTTTGGCTCTTGGACCCCTTTGGTCCTTGCTTCATTCCCAAAAATGAAAAAATGGTTTAATGAGCATATCATACAGCACCAATCCCTGAAAACTGGCTTATCTTCTTCCATTTGCAACAGTCGTTTCTCTACCTTGTCTGGTACACGACCATGTCAGTGCTGGGTCACTACAACAACTTCTTCTTTGCTGCTCATCTGCTGGATATTGCAATGGGCTTCAAGACATTGAGGACAATTCTGTCATCTGTCACTCACAATGGCAAACAGGTACTGAGTTCATACTGACTTGGAATACAATGGATAGGAAAAAAAGCAGGGAGCGCACTATGTGGGGAAGCAATGTGTTATAGTGTACAATGCATCCTTCTTGGCCTACTGCTTGAAATAATAGTGATTATTTTGCAAAATTGTAGCCAAAGATATCACTGTAGTCAACATATAAGAGGCATCAGACCTTGATTCAGAGACCCTTGTCATTTAGATCAACCAGGGAAGCGGGGAGGTAATGAGCAAGGTGATGGGCATACCAGAATCACTTTGGCAACTTTTTTTAGGTCTACCCCTTCCTCCATGGCTCTGACACATTCCCTGCGAGTGAGCAAATAGATATATATAGTGAGAAAACTCCCCAGGCACTTCTGATCATTTCTGATATGTATCCCTAATCAAGAAGCAATGAATTAAAATATATACTTTACATATATTGTTATTGTGTGTGTGTGCACTTTAAAGCAGTATAAAATGGATATATACTATATAGAGTGTGTACATGTATATGGCTAACAAAGGGATTGACCTTGATCATATGTAGAAGACTGGATATTAATGAGACTGGTTATGGTAATGACTGCAGCCATATTAGAATCCTCTAATGACTTCTTGTCTACAAATTCAAACTGCTTAGTGTTGCATTCCCCCACACGTCTGTCAGTTTGCCGCACTGTGGGGGCTTGCGTGTTGCGATGAGGCTGAGAGCTCTGCCACTGTAACCTCGGACATGAGCAAGGTTACCCATGGTGGACAGGTTTTCAGCTGAGCTTCCAGACTAAGACAGACTAGGGAGTAGGACCTGGTGAGCCACTCACGAAACAACTAGCCATTGAAAACCCTATGGATAGGAAAGAAACACTGTCAGATATAGTGCCGGAAAATGAGGCCCCCAGGTTGGGAGGCACTCAAAAGACTACTGGGGAAGAGTTGCCTCCACAAAGGAGAGTCTACCGTGATGACAGAAATGGAGTAAAGTCCCAGGGTGCTCAACTTGCTGATGTGGCATGACTCAAAATGAGGAGAAACAACTGTAAACATCCATTAATAATTGGAACATGGAATGTACATAGTATGAATCTAGGCAAATTAGAAATTGTTAAAAGATAAAAGGAACACATAAACATTGACATTCCAGGCAACAGTGAGCTAAAATGGACCAGCATAGGCCATTTTGAGTCAGACAATCATATGGTCTACCATGCTGGGAATGATAAACTAAAAGAAATGGGGTTGCATTCATCATCAGAAAAGACATTTCAAGATCTGTCATGAAATACAATGTTGTCAGTGATAGAATAATATCCATACGCCTACAAGGAAGGCCAGTTAATATGACTATTATTCAAATTTATGCACCCACCACCAAGGCCACAAATGAAGAAAGGGAAGACTTCTATCAGCTTCTGCAATCTGAAATAAATCAAACATGCAATCAAGACATACTGATAATCACTGGTGACTGGAATGCAAAGGTTGGAAACAAAGAAGAAGGCTCAGTAGTTGGAAAATATGGTCTTGGTGACAGAAATGAAGCTGGAGATCACATGATAGAATTTTGTCAGACCAATGACCTTTTCATTGCAAATACATTTTTTCGACATCATAAATGGAGACTATACACATGGGCTTCACCAGATGGAACATAAAGGAATCAAATTGACTACATATGTGGAAAGAGATGATGGAAAGGCTCTGTACAGAATGTCAAAACAAGACCAGGTGCTGACTGTGGATCAGACCATCAACTTCTCATATGCAAGTTCAAACTGAAGCTGAAGAAAATTAGAACAAGTATACGAGAGCCACGGTATGACCTTGAGTATATCCCACCTGAGTTCAGAGACCACCTCAAAAATAGGTTTAATGCATTAGACACAAATGACAGGAG